>JABWIB010001164.1:67266-86653 GCA_016617825.1 Platyplectrum ornatum
AGATTTTTCACGCATGCGCAATGCGAAAAAACGCAACCATTCAGCCGCAATGCGCAACTCTGGATCTGGTCCAAAATGTTATGTGCCGCCCGGGCAGCTTACGACTATCAAGATTCCTGCAGTGAGAAAGTTTAGGAACCACTGGACTAGATACTACATATTTGTTCCTTAAAAATTTACCATGTGAAATCTCTGGCATGTGATCTCTTTAACTCACTGAATACTACTAAGAATTTTTGTGTAATTGTTCTTATAAAATATCTTGGATACAAGTGATAATACANTTGGTGGGCAGCAGGACATGAAGTGTAACCAATGTCAAAGCAGACAAAGAGACGTTAGACCCAGCATGCATTCTCCGCTTCCAAATTCACAGCTATTTTTTGTGTAGGCTACAGGGTAGGGACCCTATATGTGCATATTGCTGAAATGCTTATATATTTACATGGACTCAGTGATTCGACAGTCAGGAGATGTGTGTGTGTATATATGTACCTATATGTGTTTTGTTTCACTCCAGCAGCTCTTTCTGCCCAATGGACCAGATCCAGCGAGTCCACCTCTTGATGAACCCAACTCTGGAATTGCTTGACAAAGTATGCATTATACATATTCACCTACAAATGAAGGGGAACTCTTACCCCATACATAGGGAATCCACACANGGGACCCTACCTTAACTCCACTGCATTGTTCTTCCTTTAAAAGCAAGNCGGTGTGGAGGTCTGAACAGTAAGCATGTGCTGGTTTCAGCCGTTACTATACTATTTACATACCCTTTTCTGTATGCATGTGCCCCCTCCCGTCCCTGTACACACATAGTTTACATTGAGGCATTATGCTGTAATGTCCGTAATGCAGAAGCTGTAATGTAAGGCTGTATATAGAGTGCAAGTATACATAACCAATTTCCAAATCCAATCTGCAGATAACAATGTTTTTTTATGGTGTAGTATGTGGATGTCAGATGTTGGGCCTGTGTCTGGCACCTGCAGTCTGATCACTCATNACCAGTTATTCATACACTGCTGCATTTAGAGGCCAACCCATTGGCCCCCTATTACCGTATTGGATGTAGCCCCCTGATGTTTGCCCTGTGTACAAGACATAAAAAGAACAGTTTAGGCTAGAATGCCTTTAAATTTAAGAATTCAAGAAAGTTAAACCTCCTGGGAAATTAACATCTTGGCAAGATGCTTATGAAAGTAAAGTATAAAAACCTCATAATCACTTTTTTAAGAAGTATATGTTGCCACAGATGTACCCAATTCACATTTACAAACCTGGCAGTAAATTTGCTGGATTTGAAGACTTGCTAAANGTTTTCATCTAGGTACGTTGACAGCAAATGAAACTAATTCGCAAACTTTAGCAAATAACAGAACTTCACAAATAGTAACAGTAAAATAGACTGTCATGACTTTGATACACATCACAAATCACATACCTTGACTTGGAAAATATAAGGTATATAAAGACTGAATTGTGATCAAATGGAAACAAATGCCTAGATGAACTACAGAGGCTTTCACCTATATACATGGATGTATCTGTAGGGTAAAGATACATTCATGTATATAGGTAAAAACCTCAGTATCAACACAAAATTATGTATTTGTTTCCATTCAATCGCCATTCCATCTTTATATAGCTTATATTTTCCAAGTGAAGGTATTACAAATAAAACCCAAACCAATTGTGACAAGTGCAACATAGTATTACATAGGAGAAGGGGGTAGCCCAAAACTTGTTACGAATTCAACTTCTTTCACATGAAAAAATGAGAGTTCTCTTTTCCCAGCCATTTTCAGTCATCAAAAGTANTAAAATGTAATTGCCAGTAGGTGAGTGGTACCCACTGTGGTTATATTCCATCAGCAGTCCCNTTTCAATAGAAGCATGACCTTCTCTGCTCTTTTCAGACAAAAATGAGTAGAACCTACAGTGTATGAGGCTAATCCAGAGTTTAGGATAAGGGGAAAACAAGTGTGTAGACCTGGCTAAACACTGATCTGCAAAGGAAGGAAAATGTAACTGTAAAAACCGAATAAAGGTTGAGAGGTGATGGTTCCTAGCTCAATTCTGATTAAAAGATGAAACAGTATGTGAGTTCAATTAGCAAAAGCATAATGTTTTCTGCATACAGGACAATACAGAACTTTTTTTGCACCCCTGGGGGTATATTTACTAAGCGGTGAGATTGCAGTGAGATTGAAAAGTGGGGATGTTGCCCATAGCAACCAATCAGATTCAAGTTCACATTCTCCAGTGAGTAAAATTAAACTGAGAGCTTGAATCTGATTGGTTCTTATGGGCAACATCCCCCACTTTCCAATTTCACTGCAATCTCCCCACTTAGTAAATATACCCCCTAACATTGTAACGTGGTTTTGCTCAGGCCTAAACTTGTAGTGCAACTCTGGATCAGCCCCTATAGCTTCAACACTGGACCCACAACAAAATGTAATATGTGGCCTGGCCAGTGGTGTGATTCAAATAAAATATCAACAGGTTCTATACCTGATTTCTTCTTCCTTCGTGGCACTCCCACTCCAGGCTGACAGTTGTGGTTACCTTGTCTCCTCTGTACGCCCCCTGCTGTTTACTTAAAGTATTGTCCAATATAAAACATGTAGAGTCAGGCCTGCAGGGGGAGGTCATTAGCAGGCGGATGACTACATTAGGTATCGATTTGGCAGAACAGATGTGAACCGGCTAAATCCCACCACCGGGCCTGGCCATGCAAAGTTTTGGCTTTATTTTTAAATGCACCTCCAGTAATAATATGAAAGAACATATATATAAAATAATAAGAATCACTGTATTACTAATTCATCAGTATATAATATCCTATATATTCTATCCTTATATTTATGTATTACAATTACAAACCTTCTATCATATCTTATGTAAGGAAAATGTGTCTACCTAGATTAAGAGGAGGGGGCACTTGATATGAATCTCAGGAGGAAGAGAAAGAAAAACCTACAGTGACCTCATTTGATTGTTCGTCAAATCGACCAGCTTTTAATTAAACCTCCCGCTTGTGTCTCTGAAGGTTCTGTCAGAGCTGATGGAGTGGAGCAAAGGCATGAAGCAAAGGGAGAGCAGCAGATGAGGAAGGAAGAGCTGTCTGTAGGTTTAATGGATGCAAAATGTTGTTTCGCGCCTGTTTCTTTGTGCCTCATTTGCTAAAGGAATTTCAAATTCTAGGCAGCAATTGGTAAGGTTTTAAAATGTCTGACACTCTCGGGTGTTAACGTGTTGGTTTTTACAAGCTTGGAATGGAATACACGTGTCAGCTTCAGAGCTCTCTGCTACCAGCGCTCCCAGTCTGGTTGAGAAGTCCTCTTTCACAACCTCTCAGTCACAGCTGAGTAAATTGTGAATTGATCTGTTGCAGCTTGGATCTCGCAGCTTACAACATCATCACGGCTCCAACCGGTTGCAGAGAAATGCCACAAGTCATTAGAGGTGAAAGGAAACCCTGCGGCTGAGATTGTGAGTTCTTGTGGTACATATTCTTGAGAGTCTGCACAAGTAATAATAACAAGTAATTGGATTTTACTGGCTGAACCTCCATTCAATACTTAAGGGTTTGGTTTCTAGTCTGAAAAATTGGATTATATACGGGCAGTATAACATGACAACATATAGCACTGCTTTGTCCTACAGAAATTGTCATTTTACCAGGTGCTTTAAATCCAATTTAGTTCTCTTTGTGCTGTTATTTTCAGCATTGTCTAATAAATGTCCTTCATACTGCAGAATAGTCACANGTCTCCCTGTCGGCACACTGTTCCATGGTCAGTGCATACAATTCAATTAAGGGAAAAAGTAAAAAAGAAAAACAAATTAGACATGTTAAAACGCATAGAAGGTTGTTCAACAACAAACCAATGGCAAAAAAAAAGAAAGTCCAAAAATGTATTGCCCATTTCTATTGAACAATACGCCATGGCCTAAATTTAGCAGGGAGATTGCAGGGAGATTGAAAAGTGGGGATGTTGCCCATAGCAACCAATTAATCAGATTTGAGCTCACATTCTCCAGTATGCAAAATGAAACTGAGAGCTTGAATCTGATTGGTTGCTATGGGCAACATCCTCCCTTACCAATCACCCTGCTTAATAAATGTTGGCTCATAGCTCCAGGCATTGATGGATTTGGAATCTAAAGAGTTCCAGCGGGTGACAGGCGTCAACACTTCTTGTCAGGAATGAAGCCACAAAACAGAACAGGGTTATACTGGGCAAATACTGTATAAAGGACTTGAATACTACTAGAAGGCCCTCTCCAGTCCCCTTACACAAAATAAATGCAAATACAGCACAAAATCTGAATGTCCTAGATAAATACCAGCACTAGATATATCAGAATTATCATGATTCTTTCTGGAGTGATGGCGATATTCTTGCCTGCTAATTGCTTCATTGTCAACAAATTTCTCTCCAGCAGCCACAAAGTTCTGGACTGGCAATGTTGTTGCTGGAATATGATTCTGTTCTAGCAAGTCCAGTTTTTTTTGTTATGCTTGCTGTTGCTTAGCAACAGGATTCTAATTTACTGCTCTCTGTCATCGTATGATCTTCACATCACTGGTATTAAGTTATTTAAAGGACTCCTGAACCCAATGTCAGATAATGCATGCATTATCACCTGCACTGCAACAGTATACTTACCTTGTTAATTCATGTTCCGCCTGCTGTGTTCTGCAATGTTGTTTATATGTGTGTATTGTCATTGGCTTGTACTTACGATTCTGCCAGGTCTATCCCTACCATCATGGGCTCTGGTCANTATTGGGGTTGTGTTATATGCAACAGACTCCAATAGCACAGCAGTGTTTATATGCCAGTCCAGATAGGGACCCTTATTTAGAAGAAAGAAGAGCAAAAACAGNGAAAGATAAGTGAAGAAAATTTGATATGGTATGGAGCGTTAAAAAAAAGCTTCGAAACAGTATAGAAGTCTAGTGGCAAAAGTATCTTAAGTATTTATTAAAAGGAGAGCAGTATGCTATAACTTCTCTATGTACTAGGGATATTACTAAATTCTGCAGCGCTGAGCTGTCTTTCTTGTCAGGCATGTTTATTAAGCGTTCCCCCTAGACGAGCTACTGAACTTTCCTTTTATTAAGTTGTTTGGGCATAACTAATTAAAAATGTGATTGTTTGTTAATTCTTTTGGCTGANGGGCAGCTTAAAAACACAGAGACACTAAGGGAACCCTGAATGTGAACATTTGGTGTCCACTGGTGTATGACGAATCTTTACATTCCCTGCTTAAGAACCCAGGTTGGAGATGCTGCTGACAGGCTCCAGAGGCCTAATGACATGAATCATGTATCACAGAATTGTTAGGCAGGGGACAAAGTCCCAACATTGTGTCATCGATTCCCATCCCTGCATCACAATGCAGTATCTTCAANCCATGATGTGGACCAAATGAGAGAGGGAAGCTCTATTTATACTGTGGGATTTTCCCAGACATTCCCTNGAGACTTGGCTGGATACTCCTACTGGCTACTAATCATAATTTACCCCATTATATGTTACCTACCTTTGTTTTCCAAAGCCTTTTTAAAAAGGAAATTTTTNTTTTTTGTGATAATTATCTACATAATTAATTTCCATCTGGGATAGTTTATTTCTATTTTGTTATAATGAGATTTTAAAATAGTATGCGTATTTATACTTTTTATGTTTACAAATTAATTTATTCTACTTAGTTTAGAAATTAATTTGAAAGATTAAAATGCCTAAAATCTTTGTGTGTGAGCTGTGTCTGAGCTCTCCATGTTTTCCCGTTGAATTCAAGCATTTTCTAAATAGCCTGAGCAAAAGTGAGCCTGCTTTTTTCTCCCGTGCTGCACTAGCAACATTTGTGAAAAAGGCTTTAAATTGCAAGCATGTCAAGAAAGGATTCTTAACCTGTACTGAAGTACATAGTGAAACATCATTACATTATCTGATTTCATTTTGTTGATCTCCTAATATGCACCATAAATGATGTCATGTCAGAAGAACAGATGGTAAAGTAAATNACAGAGCTGCCGGTAAATTGTGTCAGTCTCTATGCATGAATCAGCATGATCATCAGGACTTTAAATATCTTTCAAATATATTGCATTGTGTGAATGTTTTTTCAGAATGTACCCAGCATAAGCCTGCAACTAGTTTTCCACAGCAGTGTGGGCAGACGATAAATGTCAGTTGACAGACTGCACACATTTGTATAGCTGCCATTTCATCTGATTAGTCACTGTTTCCTGCTGTGTTTGGGGGTGTGATTGAGGAACAGGAAGGAAAGGGGAAAGCGAGCAGTCTATGAAGTGGAACACTGTTGGGTGACTTCTAGTAGCCTAACAAAGAAATGCATCACCTAATCCCCTAAGAGGCCTACTTATGTCTTTCTATATTTCTTCTGTATATTTCATATCCTTCCCCTTTTTAGCAGAACATTTTCCTTCTTCATTTGTTATCTGTTATGAATTTGTCTAAAATCTGGTGATTCAAGTCCAAAGTTTTTTACTAATGTATTTTCTGATATAATATGTCTCATTTACTAACAGCAGAATGTATTGAATGTGTATCAAAGAACAGGTCAACTTCCTTCCAAGCTTGGGAAGTAACTCTTTGCAGGCATGAGTGAAACTATCTTAGACCCATTTTCCACTGCAGTGTGAACCTGTTTTTTTTTCCAGGGTTTTAAAGGAAAACCCCTTTTCCACTGCAGTAACCTGAGAAAAAACCCAGTAAAAACCCTACATTGGTCCCTTGACCTGGGTTTTTGTTCTTGGGACCCATTTCCACTGACAAAAAAACCTAACACTAATCACGCTAAACTCGACATATCAATATAATGGCCCTGCACCTATAACCTGGGTATGTGCAGCATGCATAACAGTAGTAAAAGCCAATATTTTGCATACTAATTTATAAGGGGTAAACTAAATATTTTTTGACATATTTGTGATGCTTAGTAAAACTATAGATTGTAAGTAATTTAATAAATTCACATCATCAAGCTCTGCAGACTCGTTTTCTCTTCTGAAGTCTCTCAGAAAGGAGAAACAAAAAAGTCAGTAACTATGGATCAGATCCAGGTCACGGCNAGAACTTGTGGGCATGCGGGAGANGNGAGTGAACTCCCCTGTCACTCCCCTCTCTTGTGCGGGACTCCAGAGCATAGCAGCTCTTATTCACTGTTACACAATATAATGGTTGATCAAACAATTTATAGGCTAATGAACAGGTGTTCATTAGCCTATGAATTGAACTGATAACCCTCATAAATAATTTATATAGGTCCCCTCAATGTTTAATGTTTATTCTTTTAGCCATTCAGTAAGTTTTTCTAAAATATCGCACAATAGTTTAAAATGATTTTATATTTGCTCCACCTAATATCAAATGCTCTTACTAAAATTTTAGATTTGCATGATTTCAAAGAAAGGAAGGTTATTTCGTAACATTTTACTGTGGTAATATGACATTTAAAACACTGACATAAAACAAATAGACTGAAAAGCAGCTTACAAAAAAAAATATAGAAATATATANAGAAACCTCCAAATACTACTGCACAAGTGCACAAACCCATACATGAATATCTTATTTATGTTAACGGAGTGAGTCTTTCTGAAGAAGCCTCATTCTGTTTTGCACACACAGACTATTTAATTTTACAAAATCATGTAAAAATCCATCAAATTGGGAGGGAATTCCTGTGCACAGTTCTCATTAGGTTGCTCCAGAGTTTTCACTGGAATTGGTGCCTGGGCTCTGAATCTTTGATCTTCCTTTTTTGAAGCTATTCCTTAGTTCACATGGATGTATGCTTTGGATCATTTTCATCACTGGAAGGTGAAATTCCTCTTTATCTTTTGCTGTCTGACAGAAGTCAGCAGGAAACATCTTGAGTATTAAATCTATGTATCATAACTTCTATGACCCAGCTAAAACGTAATGGACCCAAAGCATAACACTGTCACTGTCATGCATAGAAGTAGACATGGTATTCCCTGATTTATAACGTGTTCTATCTTTGAATTAAATTCATAATTTTGAATTACTTGCAAAAAAAATAAAACTGNTTTTATACAATGGAAATAACATTTTTTTAGTTTATTTGCTTTCTTTTTTTGCCCTTTTTAGTAGTAGCTATTTTTCTTTTGCAACCATAATGCAGCGTTCAGGAGTGTTATCTTATTTTGCGCATGTATGGGAAAAAACATGTGTTAAAAATGCCTAACAGAAATAGCTGTTACATACATCCCACCTGTCCTGATTTCANTGGGANAGTCCCGCTANTGGGTGACTGTACACCTTGTGTCGTCGGCCTGCCAGTTTAGCCCTGATTAANAGACAAACTGGTAGGCATTGAGGTTTGTTAATAAAAAAAAACAAAACCGTGGCAAAGTGGTGAGGCTTAGTTTGGATGGGTCTCATTAAGGTCTATATTTACTTAAAAGCAGGAAAGCAAGTGAAGTGAAGATGTTGCCCATAGCAACTGATCTATTACATACTATAGAATGTAAGCTAGAATCTGTTTGGTTGCTATGGGCAACATCTACACTTTTTCATTCCTGCAGTTTAGTAAATCTAGCCCTATGAATTTTCTCCTTGTCCTGTCANTATGTTAGTGGGTTGTGAGTGTCCTTACTTCTCCATGTATTTATGGTAATTTTCTCCTTGTCCTGTCATTATGTTAGTGGGTGGTGATTGTCCTTATTTCTCCATGTATTGATGGCATAATCTACATTGGTATTGTATTGTGAGATTTTCAAATTTGCTTGAACCATGGCGTTGCCTAAAACTGAGTGGATATTTGGAATGAAGTCCTTTCATTGGTAACAGGTACATGAGAATGACTTCTGAATGTTATTGGTCANCACAGAACAACTCTCTTATAAACTGATTTTTGTAAATTGTCTTAGTTTAATTGATACGAAAAAAGGTTTAACATGATATTTACAAAAGGCAAATGATTTCTGTTTTCAGAATCAGTAGATTAGTGGTATGGGCAACAGTTTCCCTTGCATGGTTTTTTTTTATATAAGTTCTCTTATATTATAAAATATCATACATAATTGTGACGATATAAATGATATGAAACACTAGTTCTACAATGCAATGCTAATTATAAAAAATTCCAGTTCATTCAATTTTCAAAGCAGCTGCCACTGAAGTCTTAGAAAGATGAATGTTAACAAGCCATTCCCTGTCTGAGCACATTCTACATGTGTTGAAAAAAATAATCCTGATCAAATGTAATCTATCCAAAAGTATGAGAGAAAGAGAAATGTAAAAAGCCAGTGTAAGACGAAAGTTAAGACACCATAACTGAAAGAGGATCAAGCTAAACTGAAAAATCTTACAAAATCCTTGTTTCAAGTCTCTGTACTTTGTACTGTGTTTAACAGGATATTTTATCATTGCATATACTTGAAGTCTCTTGATATTCTGAAATATTTTTTTACTCACCACTAGTCCTAAAAAGGAACCTTTACTTGCTTGCTGTGCAAAAAAGTGCACCTAGCTGTCACTTATATCTTCTATATCTGATCTACATTATACATTTTCTGATAAGTGGTACGCACTATCATGTAGTCAATTAACCACCAGTGTGCATCTTTATATTTGGCGTATGAAAGAAAACAAGCAGCTGGGGTACAAACATGGACCATTGCTTGAACAGGATAGCGTTTGTGGTATACCCATACAACTCATGCCAACAGGCCTATATATGCATGAAAAAATGTGTAAAACTATAGAAACATTTGTTATCTTGTCATACATAATAAAATCTAAAGGTTGTTTTATCTAGTTAGGTTAAGATGGAAACAGATGGAAATTGCTGAGCAAAATCCTATATAATTATATGGTGGAGACTATTTAATTTAAGTTTTTTGCATGCATAAATAATGTATTTGCTTATTAACCTGCTGTTTAGACTTGCANTTGGAAGACTGCAGAAGCACCGAATAAAGAACCATACTAAGAGCCCTAAACAAATATAGATGAGTTATGTATAGACAGTTATGTAAAAGAGTTTCAAACATTTCAAAATGCAATAATGAAATTTACCCCTATACAACATATATAGCCTAATTCAGAGAGCAGTATAGCTGCCTTCAACACAGAGAACATCCTAGTGAGCTCTTTTCTATCCAAGTATCATCTTAGTCACCACCACCTATTNCTCTGNTAATCACAGAGTGGCTGCAGAGTGGCCTCCAAAATCACCNGCCTACCGGAAATATTCCCTGTAAGTCCTATGGCCAATCTGCCCCTGCCAACAGGTGGAAATATACAAATTGGAAACCCCATGTTCAATTTTGAAAGTGGGGAATTATTTGTTTACTATTCAGTGATATGAGTTCTATGTGCAAATGCAAATCATTTTCCCTGTAAGAAATTAAATAGCTTCCCTCACAAAGGACTAGATCTAGACCTAAATTTACTAAGCAGTGAGATTGCAGGGAGATTGAAAAGTGGGGATGTTGCCCATAGCAGCCGATCAGATGTAAGCTCTCGGTTTCATTTTACATACTGGAGAATGTGAGCTTGAATTGGTTGCTATGGGCAACATCCCCACTCTTCAATCTCCCTGCAATCTCTCTGCTTGGTGGATTTCTGNCCTATAGTTTGAAAATAAGAGAGAATTAGGAGAAAAGTTACACCTGGGCAAAACCATGCTGAACTGTAGGGAGGTAAATTTTATCTGTTGTAATCAGTATTACAGGTGAGAGATGATGCTTCCTAGACCAATTCCAAATAACAGTGTAACAGTAACACAGGTTAATATATGTGTGCAATATGTAAAAGTAAATTATTCTCCCTGCATACAAAGAATTGCATTCATTTGTCTCCCCANTTTTTTGAAATTCAGCATGGTTTGGCCCAGGTATAACTTCCACCATGAGATGTGCAAATATTTAAGTTTACTTGTACTTGCAATACTGCTAAACTTAGGGCAGGTATTTTACTGACCATTGTTAAGGAAAAAGTTTGACACTTGGGCCACTCAAGGTCATCTATTTTCTTCTGTTTAAGAAACTTCTGTTGTGATTTGAGTCATTGTCCCTTTGAAAGACAAACTCCATTTTCAGGTTCAGCCTTTTGGCAGAGATTAGTAGACTTTTGTACAGGTTTAATTTGTAATGTGCACCATTTATTTTCCCACTGATGCTGACAAGATTGCTGGACTGTAGTGCTGAAAAGAATTCCTTTAACGCAAGTCTATCACCACCACCATACTTTGCGGTTGTTTGCGTGTCCGTTGAGCGGATTTTGATTTAATCCGCACATGCCTTTTATGGGTCAGGCCAACAGATTCCACTTTCTTCTTGTCAGACCATAAGATTGCCTGAAACATTGCAGTCTTTTGTATATTGCTTAAGGGCAATGAAATGATTTTCGTTTTCAGCAAATGCTTCTTTCTCCCTTGAGTGCTGTTTTGTAGAATACCTTAGAGATTGTTGACCCATGTTCAACACCTGTCAGTGGAGTCTCTGACTTCTGTAACTCATTCAACNTCACATTCGGCCTAACAGTAGTTTATCTCATGTGTCATTTACTTGCCTGACAACTAAGTTTTAACTTCGGCAGACTAGGCAGTGTAATTGTAGTGCCCTGCAATTCCACATAATGGACAACATTGACCCTAGCACGTTCAATGTTTTTACAATGGATTCAGAATTAAAACGGAATCAATAGCCTAATCCATTAATCAAACAAAAGTTTCCAAATTTTTTGGTAACATTGACGTCTATGTATAAAGGTCAAGTACCACTATAATAAAGCTAATGTATTTACTGGAATGCAAGTAACTTATTTTTATTATTGTCCTTCACAGAACTACCATTCCCCTTTATTCTCTCCTTATTCCCTTTCTCCTACCCAGCTATTCTCACATAACTAGTAAAACAATCTCATCTATAATTTATAGTTTCTCCCTGGTGATTCATCCTCTTGGTGGTATGACTTTATTAAGTTATGATGCAGAGCAGTGGTCGAAGTGGAAATGGAAGTGGCGNTATGGAAACACGGAAAATAACTGAATTAAAAGGAGATTTNTAGTTTTTCCGTTAAGTCAGTGGGAGAAGTGATGGTATGGCATATCCCCGTATACACCCCCACTACATGCCCTGATGCAGAGAGCAAATACCAGGGAACCTGGGGTAAATAGTACTGTAAATAGTAGTGTAGTACATAACAATGGCACATGGCTATCCCAGGAGAGTTGATTAGCACAGTGGTATAAGTCCATTGTTTCAAAATCTAGAGGGTAGTTTTAGTATTATATCTGCACAGATATTATGGAAGGAATTTGATTAAATAAAGGTAGGCATGTATATATTTAAAACATACTACTANGCTAACTATTACACAATTGGTACTTGTAGTTAAAAAAAAATGGCATGCTTAGGTGTAGTACATACATCTGTATTTCAGTCGTTTCAGTGGACAGAATATCTGTGTTTAAAAATCCTTGATCATTTTCACCACCTATTTAAAAGAAGGTTTATTGGCAGACATTCAAAAAACTGATGTCTCATATGGGAAAACTTTAATACGAGAGTTCACGGTTCAATCTTTCAAGACCACTGACTGTTCAAAATATTAGGCTTAATTTAATTAGAAGGTAATTAACCATTAGTTAGCTATGAATTACAAAAACGTTGTAATCGAAAATTCTTCCAGTCAGCATTTTTCTGGTACAAATTCTTGTTCTAGAACCAGGCAGTGGAAGGCCAAGACAAATATGGAGAATACTCTCCACTCTAAGTAATTACTGAGCAATGAGCAAGTCATTAAAGCAACATATACCTCTATATCACCATGTCACAAGACTCTCTGGTNAGAAAGTCATTTGTGGATGAAATATAGCCCTCAGCCAATTATACTGGAAGTGTGCATNTAACAATAGGTCGGACCTGTCCCTCTCGTCCATCTATATTACACTAGGTGGGAAGGGGTACATTTAAATTAAGCTAATAGGGCTGGGTATGACCATGGACAATGGATTTTTTTTTAGCAGTGACGNTAAGACAGGTNATGCTGGCACCTGTGAATGACCTGCAAGCCATGTCAAAGGGATCGGGTCATTTTCAAATTAAGCCCTCTAACCAACTTGCTGTTAGATATACTCTATATATTTTAAATATACTCTAAATAAATTCCCTTTATATATCTACTATATAGTATTACATTCAATTTACTTTGCATCATAGTCTTCAGCCCAGGTTCCAGGAGATTTGCATTCTTTAACAGAATACAGGGAGTAATGAAATCCTGAAATCCGAGAGTCCCCTGCATATTCAGGATGGTTGGCAACCCTGATTTTATTCAGCAAGCCTTGTCCTGACCCCTAATATATCCCATATGTAGTACTTGTGTGTATATTAGGTTTCAGTAAATGACACACGTAGACAACACACACAAATGTGTGCCTTGCCTATGACCCTATGTGGTGTAAAGAGTCACATACATTGACAGTTTTGCCGCTTTATGAGTGAAGTCTCAGCTTTTTACTGATACATCGGATCAATATATGGCAGTGTTTTAAAAAGTGGGATGTGTTTAANGAATGAATCCTGAATGTAATACACTAATAAACTTTTTATATATTAATAGGGCTGTAGTGGGNTGGCTGTTTACTACTCTGCTATATTACACCAGTTAATTACTTAGGTAAACTCAGGCAAACTGACATAGTCCCAATTTTATTGTATGAGAAAAGAATACAAATGTATTAAGAAACATTTTTAAATTCAGTTTTCAACATTACAGGCAGGTTTGTTACTCAGCTTATTATGAGTATTGTGTTAAAAAAAACGTAACATAGGTATAGTTTCTTTATACATATAGTTGTTCTTAATACATAACAAATAGCTGTGCTGGCTAATTTTATGATGNACTGAGCATGAGTCATACTATGCATATTAATGATGCTTCAAGGGCATATAAATCCCTTTAACGTAAACAGTGGTGCAGCACTAGGTTAATTATGTATTAAAAGGATTTTACCTTTAAGTCTGCCCACTTTCTCAGTATACTACCAGATATTGCTTCATGGCATTGGTTCTTAATGACGTAACCCATCCTGATGTTTTTCTTGTTATATTACTAATACATGTTCGATTGTTTAACAGTTAGCACCGAATCCAGGATCACNCCATTACCCGCCTTCCAAATGTGCACTGGACCTTTCTCCCACCTGCCCAACTAAATTACACAGTAGAGGAGGGAGAGTCTGTGCGTAAACACAGCCCCTTGTTTGGGAACTGAACCCAGAAGGAATATTTACTTACAAAACAACGTGACTTCACAACTTAAAAGATCTGGAAATGCCATTTTTAGAACAAACATTGAATTGTCTATCTATGTTGTACCCTGAAGAAATTCACATAATGCTATTGAAATATTTGTGATTTTTTTTTGGCGACATTGGAATAAAAATCTGATTATATATTGGCGTGTGACATTTTACCTATTGTGCTTTTCATTGTCGGAACAGCACCATCAGCAGCTTCTGTTTTGTTGGAAGAGTGACAGATATCTCAGATTCTCTCTCTCTCTCTCTCTCTCTCTCTCTCAACTGGATCCAGACTTTCATATTATTGAATTTATGAGCTTTAAAGTTACAAATGGGTAAAACCATGTTGAATTGCAGGGGAGGTAAAATGAATGTTACATGCAGGGAGAATACTTTATTGTTGCATGTTGCACACAGATACTGACCAGGGTTACTGTTACACTGTTATTAGACTTGTGCTAGGAAACATCATCTCTCAACTCTGGTTCTAGTTGCGGCTAATGAAATTCACCTCCCCTGCAATTCAACATGGCTTTGCCCACTGCAACTTTACGCTCGTAAGTTCAATAGTGTGTAAGTCTGGATCCAGTTCTCTCTCTCTTAAAGTTTCCTGAAGTAAGCAAAAATCCCCACTAAAGATTATATAATCATCTCACAACATAAAATGACATCTATCTTGTTCAAGGGTAAAGTCCAGAAAATAATTTGCGGTATAATAGTCACAATTAGAAAATAAAACTTTTTGTGTTTGCAATGTCATTTTAAATACACACTTTACGAAAGAAGCTCACTCACAAAATGAGATTCGGTGTTATGACGGCACACCTGCCTTCCGTAACTAGGAGTCAAATCTCTAAACTGATGTGATGCAGGTGCTCGGGAACATCCTAAGGAGAAAGCCGTCAGTTCGATGCACTTGCTCATTTGGAACCAATTATGCGTTGCCGTTGTATTACTTTTTAATGAGATTTATTGCACCGTATGGAGATTACTGGCCCAAGTGTAAATCATTTAATGGGACGGCAGCATGTGTGCGAGTCTCTCGGGAGAAACAACATCTCTTTGCAGAAAGAGAATCCTGATAAAGAGGCATGCACCAGTTCTCGGAGAGATAATGGCTTCTATACTGAAGTCCTCTAGATGGGAAAAGTAGGACACCAGAGCAGAAACTGGACACCATCCCATTCATGTTGATCTAATTCTTTCCATTAATAAAAAATAAACAGCAGCCGTCATGCAGCCTAAAACTTTACTTAATAACACATTTCTTTCTGTCATTCCCAGCGCCTTTTGTAATGTTTGCGACAGGATATTGAGAAATTATCTTTTCGCTTTCTCTGTGAAATTCGATCTTCAAAATTACATACTGCAGCCAGCAAGAGATACAGAATTGTGTACGGAAAATGAAAACCGCATGCAAGCCTCAACCAGGAGCTGACAGCAATCTGCTGAATATATAAATGGACAACCTGTTACTCTCCAAAGGCTGGCACAGCACGCTGGGAACAAGTATTTCCACCAGAAGATGCGTTACATAAGCCTAGGCTCAGGGTGGAAAATGACAATGGATGTCCTCACTTATATCTATGTCTTAAGGCACCGAACAAACCGTTGATATCATGGAATTGGGGGGGGGGGGTCAGTGGTGACAGGATAATAGGATTATAAGAATTTCAACAGCATCATCAGAGCCACACGTTTGTAAAACCTGGTCTATTTGCTCAGTCTCCCGCCTCCCAGCACAATGTTATTTTTCACACGGGAAAAAGGTCTGCTTGTTCTTTTCAAATGGATGGTTTTGTTTCCTGCTGATTAAATGTATATTTGACTTATGAGAACAAGAATACTGGTAAATAACTGAAAGTAAAATGGATTTATAAGACGTCTGTGGGCTGACTGTGCTCCACTCCTAGAGCGACGGGGATTAAGTTCGGAGTGTGTGACCTGTTACACGCCGTACTAGTATGTCACAGTATTGCTTGCAGAAGTGATATCATATTAGCCTAAAATATAGGAGACCTGTACTCTCTGGGGTCGCCATCAGCTTCCCGCAATTTCATTTTTCATTAATTTCCCCCCACTCTTGACCTATCACTTATAAATTACATATCATGAGATTGGAAATTACACTTCATTCCTTGCAGCAGTTACAAGGTCTGCAAGGGGTCTGCTCGGTGACATAGTCGGTTACAGATTAACTTCGCGCGCGTGTAGATCTTTTACAGTAGACGCCTGAAAATAATTTGTGGATCTTTATTGAAGTAGAAATGCAGAGCACAGCAAATCTTCCCCATCTGTTTGTCCTTGTCAGCAAAGATATGACCAGCTTCACAACAACTGCCAACCTGTTTCATCTCTATGCTAATTGTTCCCAAACCCCCCNTTATATTTAACCATTAAGGGGTATATTTACTAAGCAGTGAGACTGCACTGAGATTGGAAAGTGGGGATGTTGCCCATAGCAACCAATCAGATTCAAGCCTCCAGTTTCATTTTACACTCTGGAGAATGTGAACTCGAATCTGATTGGTTGCCATGGGCAACATCCCCACTTTTCAATCTCACTGCAATCTCACCGCTTAGTAAATATACCCCTAAGACCGAATAAAGGTTCACTTGATGGAAAGTTTTAAAGCAGAAGCTGGACATAGGTTTTGATTCTCTAGAAGGCTATTTTTATCAAGATGAATCTATCTACGCTATCCTACTACAAATCAATATATCCCATTCAAGTGCTCGCTGGATGGAAAACAAATATTGCTATCAGGCATGGATAGGCAGTGTCTGTTTGCTTTATGGGAACATGCTATGTGATTGCAAATACAGAGGATGTCACAGAACAGACAGAACCTAGAGGAACAATTGAAGAGCGGCTTTGGATGTCACTGCAGTCCTGAAAAATAATTACAAAACTGAGGAGAGAAGCTACAAACAAAATGGTAAATACCCATAGCAACCAATGAGATTTATGCTCCGGTTTGTAAAATGAAACTAAGATCTTGAATCTGATTGGTTGCTATGGGCAACATCCCCACTTTTTCAAGTTTGCAGTTGAGTAAATTTAGGCCAATGGCACATGGGATCTCGGGAGACTATATGAAGACTTATAAGACTTCTAACAACAGGTAACTTGCCACTGGCTCACATTCTTCCCATATCACATGCTTTACCTGTTAGTAATTTCTGGTTGGTGTACAGTTAATATATTAGACATACAATATACAGCCTCATAATTATGAGCTATTTTAATTCGTACATATGGTAATAATGTATTTTTCGCCCTGTTCTCAACATTACTGGTAAAATCTAGAAACACAATGTTCTTCTGCAAATCATTCATTACAGTAAGTTAGACAGACAGTATAGCTGCAGAGATACATGGGAATACAGACAAGCCAAGCCTGTTACTATGCAGGCTATGAGCTGGGAGATTAGAGGTGTGCAGTGTCTGACTCTGTATACTACAAAAGCCACACTGGATCAGTGTCTAGGTATATATATAAAGAAACTCATTTACCATACTTAAGAGAAGCATTAATGGGAATGCATATTAGAATTTATTTCTATATGATTTCTAGATGTTTTAAACATTAGTAAATATTTGCTATTGTAATTTTTTGTCAGGATGAATGTATCACAATTTATTCTAATCAAAAGATAAGGGAGCTAGAATTGAATAGTATACATTCATGTGTAGATTTATATCAAATAAGCTATGATTNATTAAATACACCAACCCTACCATGGAAACAGTGCATTACTTATTATANATGAACATAACTGGTTATATTTTCAATGTATAATATCTGGAAATCTACAACAATGACATGTACCAATNCACCCACTGGTATATGCTTTATTTTAAAACTATTTCCCAATTTATGGACCATCTTAGTGCACCATATTAAATAATGAGTTTTGACAATTGATACCCTGAATAGTGCACTCTTGAAATGTGTGCAACATAATAGCTGTAATGGATGTCTAAAATGTATTTTCTAAATGGCTTACAATCATACCCAGAATGCTCGAGTACAATTATTGGATCTTGTATCTTGGAAAAAATATAGTAGGAGCAAGTTCCCAACATTTCATGCTGTGCCAATCATCTCATCTCACTAAGAACAGCCCTTCTTTCTCCTTCACTCCTCCGTCTGGGTTATCACTGCCAGCAGGTGAGATAAGTGCTGGTGATAGACCTTATGACTAGGGGAAATCGTCTAGTTTATCTACCCCCTCTGCTGGCTGTAGGTAGGTAGTTGTACACCTAAATAAAGGTGTAAGTACAACTCTGGACCAGTCCCAATGGACAGATACACACACACACAGATACACAGTGCATCAGGAAAGTATTCCAAGATGGTTGGTTGGACATGATTTGGAAAGGCACACAACTGTCTATATATAAGGTCCCACAACTGGCAGTNCATGTCAAAGCATGCTTTGAAGGCCCAATGAGCACAGTGGTTTACATCATCCGTAAATGGAAGACATTTGGAACCNCCAGGACTCTTCCTAGAGCTAGCTGGACGGCCAGCGCAATCNGGGGAGAAGGGCCCTCGGTCAGGGAGATGACTTAGGACCCGAAAGTCATTGCTATCAAAGGATTGACTTCAGGACAACTCTGAGAATGTCCTTGAGCTCAGACCTGAATCTGACTGAACATCTCTGGAGAGATCTGAAAATGTCTATGTTCAATGACGCTTCTCATCCAACCTGATGAAGCTTTAATGGTGCTGCATATAGGAATGGGTTAAACTATCCAAAGATGGGTATGGCAAGCTTAAGGTTGTAATTATTTTATAGATATATATTCATAACACCCAAAAGTTCTTGTTGTACAACACACACACACACACACACACACACACACATATTATACATACACCCATGCATTCATGCATAACACCACATGTCTTATACATCTCAGCCATATATAAAATATAATTTTATCATGTTCATATTCCAGTTGTAGCTTAGGATGTGCTGTTTAAAATTATGTATTTTGTTTTACATTTTAATATGGTGTAAGCAAGTTACAAAGTTAAAGTTAGAATATGTA
>JABWIB010001165.1:8926-25307 GCA_016617825.1 Platyplectrum ornatum
ATTGACATCATACAGGACAATGACTCGAGTATAAGCCGAGGGGGGCACTTTCAGCACAAAAAAATGTGCTGAAAAACTAGGCTTATACTCGAGTATATACAGTACATTGTTGCAATAAGCAATATAACTTGACTGCATATAACCAAATAATCAATACATGTCAGTGATATGCATGGTTTATGTAAACATACAGTATAGTTATTATATATATTTACATTCTAAGAGTACTTATTTACTGTAAATGTTTGGAAACACCCCGTAACAAATGTTGCTTTTGTTGCTAAAATTATGTTTGTGAGTAAAAGCAGGCCTACTTTGCACACATAAGGGTTACATTATCTATTTTTGCAATTAAATGCACTTTGAATTTTACATAAATGTCTTCCCACATAGATAAGGGCTTAAATTTACTAAGCAGGGAGATTAAAAAGTGGGGCTGTTGCCCATAGCAACCAATCAGATTCAAGCTCTCAGTCTTTATATTACATACAGGATATTGTGAGCTTGAATCTGATTGGTTGCTATGGGCAACATCCCCAATGTTCAATCTCCCTACAATCTCCCTGCTTAGTAAATTATTGTAAATTATTGACAAAACCAATTACAACTGTAAAGTGCAAGTGGTAGTGCAAAATGTATTTATTTGAAATGGCTAATGTTGTTAAAATATATCATAGTCTATATTTATATAATTAACGATTAGTTGTTGTAACGGGCACCCTGACTTCAGTCCATATATAACTTTGCAGGAATAAAACTCCAGAAAAATAGTAATTAAGAGTCCATTCACCCTCCCTATGGCTTAGATCTCCTATACGTGCACGTTCCACTCCAACTCCATTTAGCATGCGGCAGGTGTTCATACAGGTTTTACGGCACATATACTCTGTACATAGATACTTCTCAGGAAATAGTCACTGGTGTGGAAACCTCGTGTGTAGCGATTTCCTCCCCAACAATGCTGTCACATAGGGGATGTGCTGAGTCACATGGAGACTTCCCCTGTAGCGGACTCCTTCCCACTCACTGCCGTCTCTGCCATGGATTGTCTGGCCCAGCGTTTTGCCTTAGAGCAGTGGTTCCCATACTTTTTCAGTTGAGGCACCCGTAGGTTCATAATGTTTCAAGGCACCCCTAATACAAAATGATTTCTCATTTTTTAAGCTTTTGAGTTAGAATAGAATAATAACTATTTAGGTAACCTCGGCTACAACTGCTGAGACCACTGCTGTTGCAGCCCAAGCCACAGGGGGTGCTGCCAGGGGCGGGCTGGCGTAGGTGCCAGGTTGCCAGATCGCACCCAAGCCGCCCTGCCATTCAGGGCCGCGGGCCGCACATGCCGATCTACTGATCGGCATGTGTGATCTTAAAATCTACCACCCGTCGGCCCACGGCTGCAGCCGCGGGCAGTCGTCAGAAACACAGCTCCTGGGCCGTCGAGGGGGCCCGACCGCCGGGAGGGGGCCGGGGGGGGGGGGGCCCCGGACCCCGGGGTGGGTGACACAGCAGGGGGTGGGGGTCGGTTGATGCGAGGGCCACGGCACAGCTCCTAGAACATTGTTTCCAGGAGCTGTGTACTGGTTGCCGTGGCAACCGCGCAGCGCGACACTGACGTGACCCGGAGCTCCAAGAGCATTGAAAGCCCGGAGCTCCAAGAGGAAAGGTAAGACTGTGGTCTCATTCAAGAGGGGGGGGGGGGAAGATAGAGGGGGGTAGATTGTGGGGGGTCTCATTTTAGAGGGGGGGCAGACGGGGGGTCTCATTATTATACGGGGGGCTGAAGACTCTGTACAAGTAAGTGTACTGACTGTATGTATGTGTGTGTGTGTGTGTGTGTATATATATATATATATATATATATATATATATATATATATATATGTGACAGGACAATGGGCCGCTACTTGTGTACTTGCCCCCTGGGCCAAAATCTGCCAGCCAGCCCCTGGGTGCTGCTCCACTGTACTACTTGGAAAACTGCGCCTCTGTCCCTGGCCTCTGCTTCCACATGTTGCAGACTCCACATGGAAGTATGCCATGCAATAGTGACTTTTCTGGGGCTTCTTCCACATCCTTTGCTCGTAGCATGAACACTGGCCCTAAATGGTCCCAATCAAACCTCTCTTGCACAGCAGCAGGTCTGATACCTCTTAAATCATGTGAGGGATCGTGGTCGGTCTGGCTCCTTACCACGATGGGTCAACTCTGCAATGACTCGTGCATGTATTGCCCCAAGACACCTGGTTCACATAAAAATTGAGCTGTCTCTCCCATCGCAATGCTCTCATTGATTGCTCCTCCACTCTTCTGCTCGAGGAGGGCCGGTAGAAAGCCCAGAGCCAAAGTATCTTGGGACCCCCAGGTCACCACTTTCAGTTCACCACCTCTGTAGACCCGGATGAAACCTTCTGTGCTTCAAGTGTGCAAGTGTGGCTATCTTTGGGTGTTCCTGCTCACTGGATAGCGTGAGTCCTCTCCTCTGTCGGTTCTTCTGCTAAACATCCTCCAATGCTAGGGGGTCTCGCATCTCTGGGATAAGAAGCGCCGACTACCCCAGTTTGATTTCTCGCATGGAATCCGCTCCATTTGACCAAGTGAATTTTGGGTAGTATTCACAACAGAGTGCTCTACAAGCCAAATAACCTTACATGTCTGTAACTCCTTTCCTCCTCCCCCCTGCACACCCATCATTAGTCTCAGTCCCAGGGCTGCCATCAGGGGGGACAGCCGGTCCTACCCACGGCAGTGGCCCGGCACCCTGTACTGGCGTGCCCGACGCTGCCGGCAGCCAGCCTTTCCAGATCAGCTATTCAGGAGCAAAGAAATTCCCTGAAGTCCTCCTTGAATTACTTAATTTCAAAAGTATTCATGCTTAATATGGTCCACTTGAACCACAGAAAATTATTTAGAGGTTCCACAGCAACAGAGTTTCCCCTACCATAATGTATTCTCTATTGTACAAGTCCACGGATACGATATAAATGCAGCTAATATTGCTGAATTTAGGGTTTGACCGGACAAGGGGCGGGATTTTGGCGGGCAGGGGATAGGGCATGTCTGTCCCGCTCTCTCCCCGACAAATGTTGGGAGGTATGCTAAAACCTCCCTGTGTTTTTCTGACTTATGAGGCTTACTGAAGCCTGCAACCTGCAAAAGCATGCATTGTATTATAACATTATATCTATTTATCTGTGTGTTCAACCTGTAAGTTCTTACAGCACTCACAGTACTGCAGCCCTTCACCTATGTATTCTCCCTTCAAGTCTCCCTTCAACAGTTTTCTTCTAAGTTCATTCATTCGTTCATTCATTCATTTGTTTGTTTGTTCATTCAATCATTACTTCATTCATTCACCTGTGTGTTCAGTATTCAAGTTTCAACAGTCTAAACTGTTTTCAGTATTTACAGTCCTTTATCTGTTTATTCAGCCTGTAAAAAAACAGCTTTCAGTAATTCAACCAGAGACCACTGTCATTAACTTGTAAACCAGTTGCGCTTTTCATACTATAAGCTGTATCCAGTGTCCTTGTTCATCTGTATTCATTCTATTGCATCCAATCCTACTTCCTGCTCATCTATCTGCAAGTATCAAACAGGACACATCAGACTATTTTCATATTTTCATCTCCTTACATTCATTTGGGTATTGTTATATTCTTTGTGTGATTCCAACTTATGCAGAAACCCTAAATTAAGGCTGCCAGATTCAGATATCACCTCTTCTCATCTCTCCCTAAGGCCTAGAACCAGATACTAAGAAACCTGATTTTGTGACTGTTTTTACTAGATTTCCTGAAATTTTCAAATATAAATGTGGTCTCTGGTGGTGATAAAAAAATCTTAAACAGACCGAGACACAGAATATCCTCTGTGCTGCGTTATTAGGTTCATATAATGATATAAGTGTGACTAGAGATCTCATCAAGATCAAGGATAAATCATTTGAAGAGCAAAAAAAATTACAATTACATGATTAAAAAGTTTTAAGTACTGTTTTCATAAATATACGTACTTTATATACATACTTTAATTGTGAAACAGAGCAAGCCACACCTTTATTGCATTAATCTTTTAATCCTATAGGGCCCAATTAACTAAGGATCTAATGTAGCTATTCTTTGGTGTATATTGATATTTTAGATATAGTGTCAATTAAGAATTTCAGCCCAAAATGTAAATATTATATGGTGCTGTCAAGTAATATTTTGGCTATGTCAAAGACTTGCATTCAAACCTATTAATGCTTCTTTAAATCCCAATCATAGAAATACCAACATCACAAATCTGAGGGAACAAGCTTTAAGGTAAAGACCAGAAACACAGAACAATGAGGAGATACCAGATGTGGAGTTCAGAGAATTATTTTATGCAATCTACACAATCTACATGCCCAGATCAATCATCCTGAACAACAGAAGAATAACAACTGATAAACTGTTGGGTTGGAACATGGATTGGTTTATACTAGTGATTAGAAGTTCAATAAGGATACTTGAAATGAACTAATGCTTTAAGTGAACTAGTACATTTAGTTCAGACATGGCAAAAATTAGTTCATTTTGAACTAAATGGAGGGGGAGAAAGGAAGTCAGTCATTACATAGAAATATGAAGCTTAGCTGAGTCAGCAGCTCCTCTTGCATAATGTATAAATCACCAGAGGTGGCACTGCTGAGCTTACACTCCTGAACAGTTCACTGAACTAGCAGAGCAGAATGAACTAGTAGAACAAAAAGAACTAGAAGGCAAAATAAACTTGATTAACTAATCTTTTGAATTAATCTTTTTAATGAACTAGATCTAAATGAACTAATCACTTAACAAACTACATTTCTCTTCAGTAGTTTTTACATTCAGCCTGCCTATTGGACTGTATATTATAAGAGACTATAAAATGACATGTAAAATGCAGCAAACAATATCTTCATCTACACCATGAAGCTTAATTATATGTTGCACAGTACGACTATAGATTCTGCTGAGGAAAAATAGGAAGCAGAACAAATAAGCATTTTAATAAATCTATCAGCACACATTAAACTCTGGTTAACTTACCAACAAAATACACAGAAATGTAATTTCATGGCCTTGGGTGATTGGTTGCAGTAAGCCATAAAGAATATTAAAGGTGCAGGATTGAAAAGTGGGGATGTTGCCCATAGCAACCAGATTTGAGCTTACATTATGCAAAATAAAACATATCTTGAATCTGATTGGTTGCTATGGGCAACATCCCCACTTTTCAATCTCACTGCTGTCTCACTGCTTATTAAATTTATGTCCTGGTCTGCAATAATGTATGCCAAAAACAGCACTTTAGATACCACTAATTCACTCTTTTTTACTTATCATAATTCCTCTATGTTTAGCCAGTGACTTGAAATAAAACACAATGGATACAGAACTAATAATTTTGTCTGACATCCACAATCAGAAATCATCTGTGCTGCACGCTGAACTGAGAATTCCATGCACATTACACCAAATAATATAAAATATTTGTAATAATTACAGTTAATATTAAATGCTGCATTCCACTCATCATCTGCCTCATTTCTTATTAGTTTATATGGACCACTTAAATCTTTTTTAGAGAACATTTTAGAACCCTATCAGGGGGAAAGGCTATTGTTGCTTGACAGGGATTTTTATTAAGTCTCCACATGGTCATAGGCTCCCAAGCAAAGAAAACCCCTGCACCTACTGACTTAGTAATCTTTACAGTTTTATATATTTCAATGTCTCTATTTCTTTTACGCTATAGGATTAATAAAGATTGAACAATTTTGTCTGTGAAAATTGTGTACTGCATTTTTGTGTTAGATAATAGAATAGAGGTGCCATAATAGAATCATTGTGACCAATTGGTACATAGCTGGGGAAATAGGAATAGAGCAGAGGGTTTACGCCCCAGTTTGAACGCAAAAAACTGACAATTGATGATTGGTTGCTACAGTCACGTGTTTTCTGTGGTTAACGTGCTTCCTTTGACGAAGTTCTTATGCGGCGAAACGTAGTGGAGATAACACCTGTACAATGGCGTCTGTAGGCAAAGAGGCTCACTCCCACTGGAAGGACACAGAGGTACAGGAGTTGCTGACCATCAGAGGAGAGGAGGAAATCAAGAAGCAAATGACAGGTATGTGTTTGACTCATGTAAAAGCTGCTCTTTGTAGTATGGCTACTAGGTGTGTATTTTCCTAAAACATGACCCATATTTTTAGGTGTAGTCATTTGCTACCGTTGTTCACTCACGTAAGGTATAAAAAAAACAACAGTCAATGTTCGTGAAATAAACTTTATTAAACATTGTACGACAGTTATGCGTTGGTCATCAATAAAAAACAAATTAAGCATTTACAAATATAGCTTATACATTAAATACAGTCATGGTATATATAACCTTTTTTGTTACGTTTATAGGCACTGTGAAGGATGGTGTGGTATATAATAATATTTCACGAATCCTGCATAGGAGGGGAATTGAGAAGACTCAAAAGCAGGTCATCTATAAACTCAAAGCCCTACGCAAACAATATAACAAAGTGCATGACCACAACAGACATAAGAGTGGTGCTGGACGAATTGAATGGGCACTATATGACAAGTACAACAGTATATTTGGCAATTCCACCACCACAAATCCAATAGCCTTGTCGTCAAGTCTTTCCAACACCCAACCTTCTGGCAACTTTCAACCCGAGGAGGAAAGTATGATGGACAGAGTCTGTAGCTCACCACTACTTCTTGAGGAAACACCTCCTCCTCAGACAAACGGACACTCCACTGGCAGTTGAAGACATCACAAGTTCCATTGAAGAGGTGCCGGATTCACTTGTGTCGACGCAAGCTTCAACAAGCACAGCACTTGAAAGTGACACAGACAATTTGCATGGCAATAGTATCATTTAAAGTAACTATAAACTATTTATATGTAAAATAATCCAAAAAAATGTAAGTATAGCACAATTTATTGTGAAAAAGGCAGGATACCTCAGACACACGTTGCTTTACACTGCTTTTTAATATTGGACCTGCACTTTACAGTCTATCAAGTCCCACCACGCAGGAAAAGAACCAACGAAATTGAAATGGCAACTAAAGCCCTAACCAAAAGTATGATGGATCATCTTGAAGTCATGGACCGGAAAAACACTTTTCCTTGAAAATCAAAAAGTGCTCCTAAAACGCTTGGTACAAGACCTTGCAACTGTACAAGTGTGCCTACAGGAAAATCAGTTTCAGGAAACTAGAAACAACCAAACCATTTTCCTTGACAGGCTGAGCTTCAGGCAAGGAGATGAAGCGATGGTACAAGGTCTCCAGCAATGCCTTGGTGACTTCATGCACAACAATGTACACCATGGATCTTCCTACTCCAAACAAACAGGAGATTGTCCGGTATTCCCCTGGGGTAGCATACCACCACAAAGCAATCGCCAGCCTTCTGTTTGGGGGAATGGGTTTCCTGCAGTTGGTAGTCTGCCTGGCGATAGCTGGGGAGATGAGGTCCAGCAGGTAGTGGAACGTTGAACGTGACATCCTAAAGTGTGCCATCCACTGNGTGTGGTCAAATGCTTCCACAGTTTGCATGAACGCCTCACCGTGGCTGCCGTCTCTCTTCCACGTGCGTNNGTNGGTCATGGTGGTAATCTTGAGGATGGAACACATGCTGGACATCACGAACATTCGTCTCCTACGTAAATACTGTCGCCTTGCATCAGCCCTCTCCTGCAGGTAACAAGCCTGATTCATATAGCTGGCAACTTGCAGTAAGCTGTAGATTGCCAGCATTGCCATGCTGTTCACACAGCAGTAACCACAAACTGCCAGCCATCATGAGAACAGAGCCATCATGGGTGTTGGCTGAGGTCTACAGCCAACACCCACTTTATGTAACCTTTGTCCTCCGTCCCCTAGAAATGTCATCACTATTGAGCACGTCCCCTTTAAATGACATCAGGTTTTTAAACCAATCATAGTACTTTTCCACATTAAGCTCCGGCGTCTGTGTTAAAAAGCCGCCGTCAATATGAACATGCCATCGGCGGCTTTTTCAGCGCTTCGGCGGCTTTTTTATGCAATGTGAACGGTCATTTTTGTTGTGATCCGGCAATTTCGCCCGCTCCCACTGCCGGCTCTAACCGCGGCTTTTACACCTCATGCAATCTGAACACGGTATTACAGGGCCAACCACCTAAGTATTGGCTGGTCAGCTTAATAATTGCATAGTGTATACCTGGCATTAGCGAAGGAATGACAACCTCTTGCTCCACGACCGGCAAATCAATTTTCATTAACTACACACAACATTTAAATATTACGTACAAAAGACAAATTTAGATTAAATAACTTATTTCTTGAACTGAGAGTATCAAACAACGACAGATGTACTACACATTGTGATAAGAAAGGTTCATATTGGGGATCGATCATTTCAACCACCATCAGGATTTATAATGATTTTTTCAAATCACTAAACCTCATAAGTCATACATTTTATGATATTATTTTAAAAGGGGATCATCTGGATACCAATTTTAATGTTTGTTTTCAACTTGTATGAAATCTTAACCTCTATTTAATGGAATACTTACATTAAATCTATATCAAAAGAAACATGAAAATATATTTGACAATTATTATGTTCTCTCTCTTATAGAGGATTTTTTTAGGGGAGGGTTATTGGGGTGGGGGGAGGACACCAAGTTTATGCAATTTCTTCTAAACCTTCACAGTCTTGGTTTGGTGCCAAATGTAACATGACGGATATTAATTTGTGATTTAAAGTGTAAGAGTGCAGTGAATTGTGACGATGCTTTGAAATAAAATGTAAAACCTTAAGAAAACAGTAATCCGGTGTCCTGGTGCTAAATAACAGTCCCTGCAGCTCCTGTGCAATCTACCAGGACAACCACCTCTATGGCCTATAACCAGATAAATAGCAAATAGATAGCTATAGATAGCTCAATATACAATTAAATAAGTAGGGTTTAATATATATATATATATATATAAAGGAAATAATCAATTTAAAACAAATTGTTAATGTTCAATAAATTTCCCCACGATTCAAAACCAACTGCTTTCAGAGAAATGTAAGAGTATTTCCTCTCCTCTGTAGGTTTGCGGTCCAAAATTATATATACCCCAAAAAAAGGAAAATAGTTAAGGATTGGTTTTACTGTATTTTTACCTTGCTATGGGTGATATTTTGTCCTTGGCCACAGACAAATTTACAGCCTTGACTGGAACATGGGGTTCTTGGATGGAATTCAAACTCTTGATATACAACTCTACACCTTCCTGACCTCCTTAATGTTCGGCAAGTAACTCTTCCTTCAGCCCCCCCCCCCCCCCCATCTCTTGTCTACTCTTTCATTTCCTTTCTCTCCTTTCTCTTTACCTTCTCTTCTATACTCATTGAGAAGACAGTGTTTTTTAATGTTTTTATTGATGGTTATGACTATGTTACTCTTGTTTCTTTTATTACATTTCTGACCAGTTCATCTAATGTTTAAGCCTCACTGTGAACTTTAAATAAAGAAATGATATATAAAAAAGTAAAATAAACATATATAGTAAAGTCCATAGAGTAAAATGGTTAATATAGGTCTTATAGACCTACTGTATGCTTTAACCTTGAATTACCTAATTTCAATTTTCCTCCTTGTACAAACCAGAAAAAAACAAATCTAGTGCAGATTGTACAACCAAAGTCCTAAGTAGAAATCCAAGTTGCTCTCACATTAATATATATAAGCATATAGTAATTTTCTCTGTGACACTGCCACTGACTTTCTTCGATCATTTATTTTCTCCTCCAGCCGGCCAATAGCATGATATTATAAAACATATAAATATATCAATATAAATATAATATATACATATAACTATTTGTCAAATCCACTCCTGTGTCTTGTTATTTTTAGGGCCACACCCTAAAAACTTTTTGTTTTATATTTTAATATAATAAAATGATTTTATTTATATCAGTTAGTATTCAATCTTTTATACTCTATAAAATTGTTTTTCCAAATCAAAAAACTCATATGCCATAACAAGCAGTCCTAGATCCCAGATCATAGTAAGTGCAATCTTCATCAGCATGTACATGAAACTTCATCACAGGGCACCAAGGAGAAAAAGAGCAACCAATCAGATTCTAAATGACAAACGATAATATGTAATAAAAATGAGCGCGGTATAATTTGATTATATTAATTTTTACCGTCAATAAGTTTTTGGAGATGCTGAGGACATTTATCTATGGGACCAAATCTCATTTTACTTCTATTTTTCTAAAACAGAAATTCCTCAGCTGTACCAAGACTTTAGAAAGATCTCCTTCAGAAACATCATCTGACATACAACCCCAGTTCGCTCACAGGCAGACTTCTGTTTGCATGTGCGGTTTCAAGAAAAAACATACCTATGTATATACTGTGGAGAAACCTCAAGTCATAAGAAAATAGTTCCCCCGACTAATGGGTCCATGGGTTTTGTGGTTTCCATTTTTTTTTGTTTGTAAATAGTTTTATTGGGACATAGTAAATGAGTATAAACAGCAGATCACAATAC
Source organism: Platyplectrum ornatum (assembly GCA_016617825.1). Lineage (NCBI taxonomy): Eukaryota > Metazoa > Chordata > Amphibia > Anura > Limnodynastidae > Platyplectrum > Platyplectrum ornatum. The sequence goes on from JABWIB010001165.1 coordinate 19,507, forward strand.
ACAAAGCCATAAGAAATACATCTAAAAATAAATGAATGAATAATCTTATCCCAAAAATTATGAAAAAATTGGAGCAGGACCTGGATGTCCCCGTAATCATATATTTTCTCTGACTTGGTGCTACAAAGGCTCTATGAAGGGTCTTAATATGACTTCCAGCAAGAAAGCAGACTTGAGATACATTAGTGTAATACTATAGTGAGTATACAGGTCCTCCAAACCCTGTATAAGCCTTCCAGCTTTGTAATAAAGGCGACCACATGGTAGGCGAAACATGAGAGGACAAATCTGCATAAATCCATTAAGTTCTATAAACAGGTTTACTGAGAAAAGATAACATGGTGTCAGTCATTATTCTGTTACCTATGATCAACCACAATATGAGAGGATTGAATATAATGCCAAAGTTGCAAATACATGTAAAAGTAAGTATTAGGTAGGCCATATTTAGCTTTTAAGTCTTTAAAACTAAGCATGTGCCCTCCTGGGTCAAACACATTATAGATGGCTTTGATTCCCTTATCCCTCCAAAACTAAAAGTAGGCATTATCCATATAGTTGGGATTGTAGGCATTATCTAGAAGTTGGGATTGCCCCAAGTAGAAACACGTATCTCTGCGACCGATATGTATATTTAAGCAGGATATGGTTATATATGTAGGATGGCATGGAGAATGGAGCTAATACTTCCAGTTCTAGCTATATGTTTGTGTATGGTTTTTCTTTCTAAAAGCCAGTCAGTAGAGTAATGAAACATAGCAGCTCACTTAANCCGGAAAATGACAGCAAGTTTGAGGCCACCTTGTGACTTTGGAATGATAAGTTTGTTTCTGGCGATTTATTACACCAAAGGAGCTTCAAAAGAGCACTACATGCTTGGATGTCGGAGCTAGCCAATCGGATCAGTAGCATTTGGATAGAATATGCAAGCTTGGGAAAGAGAACACTTTTTATTACCGCTAAAGACACAAGATAGAGAGAGGCAAGGACATCCACTTGTCTACCAAACCAGCAATTGACCTAAGAATGGTCAGGAAATTAGCTTTGTAAAGTGTTCCAATAGTAGGGGTGATTTTAATGCAGAGATATTTGAGAGTAGTGTGGGTGACAAAATTCACACAGTACACAGCCCATTCACAAGGTACACAGTTCATACACATAATATAAACACACCAGTCACACACCAGCCACACACCACACACATAAGTACACTTACCTTTTTGTAGTCTTCAGCAGGGTAGGACACTGCAGGACTCAGCAGAGAAAGAAAGAGAGAGAAAAAAATGGCCGCCATGGTTGCTGATTGGCTGGCTAGAAATTTGGGAGGATTTGAAGGACAGGTCCCTGCGTCCCTGCGCTCTCAGGGCTGCACACATGCAGGCCCTGGGAGCAACCACCAGCGCCCCTCCAGGAAAAAAAAATATAAAATGAACTAAAAATCTAAAAAAAAAATATTAATAAAAAAAAAACCCAGTTCCGCGATCCGGGCCCTCCCCCTGGCTTGCCCCAGTCCCGGGCCCGGGTAAACTGTACACTCCCACCTCTCTGCAGCCCTGCTGGTTTCTATGGATTAGGGAAGGTAGGATGAGTTTAACCTGATCAGATTTTGGTGAGAATTTTGTAATGCACAGTGAGCAATGCTATGGGTCTGTATGAGGAAGGTGGCTCAGGATCCTGACCGGGATTGGGAAGGATTGTGACATAGATGAATGGCAGTATAATCTAACTCTAAAAGTGTTTAGTTTTGCCTCCTATGATCTAAGGTGTGTTTTTTTTTGTAATAGAACGAAGTCTGCCCAGACCTTGTAATAAAAGAAACCTTGGATATTTTATGTAAATAGGTGAATAACCGTGTTCTTTTGGCTGGGGAAATAAGAACCCCCACATTCCAAGAGCAGACTTTTACAGTGGCCATCAAGCCACGAGCCAAGAGTAAGAATCAGGGGGAGCGGAGTGTACCCATGTCATTGGTCCCCACACAGGTTTAGAGCAGACTGCCAATAGAACAAAAACAAGGATGTGAAATACTCAGACCATGAAATGGTCACGTAAATGGTAGAGACGGCATGGATGACATCTAATGGGAGAGCTGAAAACAGAAGGTTTGGCAGGAAGACTCTGAGACTGAACAAAAACAACATTAATAGAACAATATGTAACAAACAAAGGATAGAAGGACATAATCCGTCCACACGAATATGTGAACAATAAGTAGCAATCTACTAAACATACGTGCACATGGGAGAACAACCCGCAGAAGAAGTCGAAGTAGATCCAATAGTGCATAGCTACAAGGTATTAACAAACAATAAGGCTACAAGCCTTAGTAGAGGAGGGAACAGGATAAGTAGAGCAGAGACTTATAAGAAGAAAATACAAAGTCTTGAACAGAATCATCTGCATTTGAAAGCTACATCTTCTTGTATATGAGCATTAGGATATTCAACATTGAGAAAGTCTTTGAAGCCGCTATTAGAGAAAAGACGGAAGCGTGCTGGGTATAGATTTCTTGCCCTGAGAAGGAGGAGCATAGTGGAGAAAAATCCCTTCTGGCCTTAGACAGTTCGGCAGAGAAATCCTGGAATAAACGAAAGGGAAGCATCCTCCCAGATGAGGGAACCAGCTTTTCTGAAGGCAGTCCAGACATCTAATTTTGAGCGTAATTTAGAAAACGGAACCACACAGGGCCTCCCTTTCAGATTACTTCAAGTAGGACCTATGCAATGGGCCTGTTCAGTGAGGAAGATGCCTGTCAGTTCAGGAATTTTAAGTGGGGATGGTATGGTTTGTGAAACGAATTGTTGAAGCGCTGGGTCTGTCTATTGGCCCTATAAGTTGAAAATTGTTCCGGTATGAGTGGTTTTCCAAGTCATCAATTGTGTTTAAGAGTTGGTTAACATTTTTGTGGGAGAGGTCAACTTTCTGCTTAAGGATAGGAACATCCTAAAAGACTTCCCTCAGTCAAAGCTCATTATGTTGAGCATGGATTGCTGTTTGGGTAGTCTGGGTAATCTGTGAATTTATCAGCCTAAGCTTGGCTTTAAACACTTCTGATTAGGAGACTGTGGAGGATGATTGGTCAGAAGTGGAAGACAAGGCAGAGGTATTGTCAGGTTTAGCTTTAGCAGGGGTGACATCCACCTGCTCAGGTTGTTTAACCTNTATTTATCCATCTCAGCAGCAGGTAAATAGTAGTAGCCTAATTGCACTGAAAAGGAGAGAGGAGGGAGACACTAGAGGAGATCTATAGCAGAGAGAAATGGGGCCAGAGACTGTGGAAGAAGTGGATGAAAGCTCCGTCAACCAGCACAGGCCTGGCAGAGCCTTGGGTCAGGTGTACTAGTGCAGGGGTTCTCAAACTATTGTGCTCTGGGACCCCATCTGACAAAAAAAATTGACATGACCCAGCAAGTTACTTTCGAACATTGCCCTATACATTTTCACAAAGACATTAGATTATCATTTAAAACAGTGGTAATTATATATTAGTATATACTATACAGCTTCATGAGTTTAATTGGGGTATTAAGAGGCTAAAAGGTCCCCTTTAACTCTTTGGACTTTACATTATTTGTGCCTCATGACAACTTTGTGTATTTGTGTATCATGACTGGCAATCCTAAGTATCAAAAGAATGTGAAGATGGAAGTTGTTTAGTAAAGCAGTAGCGGGCCACCAATCACCTACTTCACGCGTGTATTACAGTGGCACCCCACTGTCTCATAGCACCTGGCCTGCAACAGGAAGATAGTCTCTCTGAAGAAGTTGCGACCCCATGAACATGTGAGTGCGACCCACTCTGGGGTCCCAACCCACAGTTTGAGAACCATAGTACTAGTGTATGGGCCTGGTGCTGTGCCCCCATCATAGTCTATGCAGAGTCTGTAATTAATTATTGAAGATATGACTCCTGCAGATGGTGGATAACAAAACAATCAGTACAGTGGTACCCTAGGCTGTACACACAAGGTGGAAGGCACAACCTCAAATATTAATAACCATAGAGGCTAGAGCTGGGAGCACTATGTGCCACGTGAATGGAATTAGTGGCTTTCCACAAAATGACAGCCCCTGGAACACAGAAGCAGGGCGCTGTCCAGCAAGGCACTGGCGCATGCAGCCCTGCGACTATGCAGAAAGGGCGATACTGGGATGGGACAACAGGAAGCACCGTGTTGTTTGCTGTGAAAGGTATTAGCGCAGCAGTAACAGACTCACCCCACTTACAGGCTGAAACACAGCCCTGGGCAAGGATACTGCCAGCGGCAACAGAGAGGGATCCCTGGGCAACCCACCGGACATGGCAGTGTAAGCGAGGAGGCAGGCAGGAATCCACAGATAAGGAGGAGGTTAGAGGGCTGCTCGTACTGGTAGAGGCCAAGGTTCAGGCCTTCAGTGCCAGAGAGTGCAACCCTCAAGTCATACGAATGAATGCCAGGCAGCTGTTGTGCGGGTGGACAGACAAGAGGCAGTAGGACGGACAGCCGGACCAATGGAAACAGCGAATTCGGGTCAGCGGGAACAGAGAATTCTGCTTGTATCTCAGGCCGCACCCNAGATTTTATGTTTTCTAATTGCAAAAGTTATATAGTACAAGTGAATAGGTAAATTAAGTACATAGCAGTGCTCAAAGTGACCTAGTATACAATGGTATACCAACATTTTTTTGCTGTTAAGTTCTGCCCCTTCTACAGGCCCTGTGGAGCCCCAATTTGGGGAGAAATGTTCTTTTAATGCTCCATACTCCCACTTATAAATTCTCACTTTGACCACTGGCACATACTATGTTTCGCATACACAATAAACTTGGGGATGCAGTATGTATTAATAAACAACGGTCTGTACAGGAGATTGTATGTAAAATGACATGGCATTTGGCAACCACATGTAAAACTTTGCTAAGATCAAATTTGACTATAAACATTTATGATGAAATAGAAACATTTATGATGAAATGGAAACACATGTGTTATCTGGAACAAAACATATTTCATACATAGCATAGATGTTATTACAAAACATCAACTAAAAACAGAACAGCTAGAGATCAACATTTCTAGTCAACTATCATATCTGAAATTAGTGCCAATATGCAAAGGAGTGCTTTATATAAACCCTAAACATCAAAAGAGCTGAATTGGCCGCCAAATCACAAAAGAAAGCCTTATACAGAATACAAAATAACAAAATGCAACATTTCTGGGAAAATGGCGTTTTGAAACTATGAAACCATAGTGAAACAATGGTTTTCTTACCTCATGAGAGCTGCTCACTACTGCTCATATTAATTGCATACAGGATCTTACTCAATGGGGCCGATTCAATCTTGATTCGTGCGATGTTTTGCCCCTTACGCTGTTTGCATAAGGGAGGAAAACTTGCGATATTTAGTTTGCTGCTCATTGAGCCACGTATAAAAATATGCAAAATTTCCCTACCTTAATAGACGCGAAAAAGTGCACGACCAGCTTTTTTGAGTCTAAAACGGGGATTGAATCGGGGAATGAATGCTTGAAAAAGTCCCAATAAGGCCAAAATGTGTTGCTCTATTTTTCTTGAACTACTTCTCACTCTTAGCTATTTGCTCCAGGCATGTGGTTTCTTTATCTGTATTTTATATCAGTGGCAACCATCACTAAGGGCTGGATTCAGCTTTTCACTCTCATGAGTTACACTCTCATAGGTAAAACCATCATGAATTGCAGGGGAGCTAAAATGAATGTCAGTGTTTGCATGCAGGGAGAATACTTTATTGTTGCATGTTGCACACAGATACTGACCAGTGTTACTGTTACACTGTT
>JABWIB010001165.1:41348-51959 GCA_016617825.1 Platyplectrum ornatum
AGAGAGATTGTAGATTATAGTTAGGATTGGAAAAAGCACAAAAGAAAGACTTGGACTAACTTGTGAAGGGGGAGAAAGTCCACTAAAGGAGACCACTAATTGTTCTCAGAGGTGCAGTAAGTTATTCCCAAGACGTATGAAACCACCAATGCGTTTCTAATAGTAATTAGTCTAGTCTTTGCTTGAGAAAGGCTAATTACCAGTAGAAACACATTGGTGGTGTTTAGAGCCGGATGTAGGTGTAAGTTACTAAAGACACTTAGTAGTATTGCCTGAGAATTCATTTGATACAGATCTTCTTTTTTCATATGTCTTGGGAATAACTTGTACATCTGAGAATAATTAGTGGTTTTCTTCAGTGAACTTTCTCCAGCAAAAAGAAAATAACCCCTTTTTGGTATCAGCGATAAAGTGACAATCAATATACCAACTAAGATGCCGCACAGAAATAGAGGCACAACTGATTTTTGAATGTCTTTATTGACATTATTCGGGACTATTTATGCATAGTATTTACTGTAACTGAATGTTATGGAAGTATTTTGAGAGAGTTATTGTGAGTTATTGTGAGTGAGTGATGGGAGTTGTAGGCTGTTCTATATTGTATATTCACTAAAGTCTGTGTACTTTCCTGACCGAAAAAAGGGGTTCTGGGTACTCCTTTTCATGGCCCTACACAAACACTAGTAGCTTGGGCGCAACTCACAATATATATAGATTAACTTGTGAATGGATCAAGGAGTAAATGTAAATGTTAAATGTTTGGGGCACAGGGAGGGAGATGTATAATGTAAGGGAGTAAATGTGTGGGGTACTGGGGGGAGAGCATGTGTAATAAAAAAGGTACAGGAAAGTAAACACAAGGAGAAAGGTATGCCATGAGCGGGTAGGGCATGGTTGCCAACTCTCCTTGAATACCAGGGAGACTCCCTGAAGAGCGGGTGATCTCCCTGATTCAGCTCCAAAAGTCTTTACCTATAATAACAAAATAATGTCCTATTTCTATAAAGATTAAGGTGTCACTGGATCTCCCATTGACAGTTTTCATCAGAGTTACTGTATAAGACTATTTTGCTTTATTTTGCTTCCATTTTTTGCTCTTTTATGCTCAATTTTTATGATTATGACTATTTTCTAAGTAATATTTGCAATGTTTAGGAATTTGTCTTTATATTTTTCAATATTAATGCATACTTTTCACCTAATTAATTAGAGACAAAATAGACCTTTAAAATAATTAGTAAATATTCCATGTTAACAAATTTAACACTAGACAATACTGTCCAAAAAACATAACCCCCAAACCATTAGCAACATTTTACATTTAATATTGTTAAAAAACCTAATAAGCTAGTTGAAAAGCATTTCAGCACATAACAATAAGGTCAGAGGTAAATTTCTCATGTCTCACGTGCTTGTGAGCACTACTGCAAAGGGGAAGCACAATGTTGTTCGTTTTAATTTCCCCAGAGCAGCTATGATCAGTTACACTGATAATAATTATCTGGAGGGAGCATTATCTGTGTCGACAAGTGCTCTAAAAAAAATCTTGGTGCTGTGTCGGACCCTTGTACACATATCAAAAAGTCTTCTGTACAGCATTATTGTCGACTAGGTATTGTCTTTTTTGTCTGCAGCTCTTGAAAGGAAAAAAACATGCTTGGTGCATGCGTCTGTGCGAGGGAACAGCAAGTTTCTTTTCCAGAGTAGCTATGAGCATAGATATTACCTGATCTATCACTGCTAATAGCATTCTGTATTGACAAACCAAACAATGCCTGTTCCTGTGACTATTAGCATTATATAGCTGATCTAGAGATGTGTATCCTCTTGTTTCCAGATTGTTGCGCAGGGAAAATTTTCACCTATGATATAAAGATCAGTAGATATCTTCACACCAAGGGAGCGGACCATTTTTTTGTTGTGTTGCAGCCATTCTTGTACAATACAATACAACTACCTGCCTGTACCAGACATATAGAATACAACATTTATACAGCATGATATATAGATAAGCAATAAAAACCACTTAATACTGCAAAATTACTACAAGTCTGATTAGTGACTCCGATATCCACAACTGACTGGCCATTAGGCAAACTCAGGGGGCAGGAAAAAAAATTATTAAAAAATAAATAAAAAGAAAAACGCAATAATCAAAAGCGACGTGATGACGTCACACCTCTTCCTCTTTAGCCGGCAGGGGGGGGGGCACGGTGCTAGGTCTGCCTAGGGTGCCTGCAGACCTAGCACCAACCCTGCTGCTTCACTATGGAGTACATAGCCAGTGGATTTGTGTGCATTGAATAACAGTCCCTGGTTTTTAGATAGATATATAACACAATACATTTGTGATCATATAATAAATTAAATATTTTGTGATGAGTATGTGTGAATTTTATTATGTTTCTTTATTATGACAACATACTTTGTATGTCTTTTAGGGTTTGACCGATATTTTACATCACGTACACTAGATAACAATCGGAGAAATGTTTGGTTTGCAGAATTCTGGGAAGATAACTTTCATTGCAAACTGAGCCGAAATGCACTGCGCAGAGGTGGTCATGGAAAGAAATGTACTAGTAAGTAAAGAACACACATTTACAAGTCTCCTTTTGTAGCACGGTGTCATTAAATGAATGTGGAGCTGTAGCATTTATCTATTTTTTTTTAAATATGTGAAATATGATTTGTGGAACCATACTACAAAAAAGCCGAGTATCATGGCCATCTGTGGATCAATCCACAGGTCTGCAGTGCTCTACCTACCTAATTTGTGATCTCAATTAGAGGTGGAGTGCCAAGGCCCAGGCTATACAACTTATGGTGGTAGCCCTGCTAATTATATATTGAACAAGTGCGTATTATTGACCAGTTTAAAGAAATATCCAGAAGTAATGATGAAAATATTGTTTAGGAGTGCAAGCATTCAAATATAAATTTAATATTGTATAAATATAGATTAATTAAAAAAGACAAGAATAGTAAATAAATAAAACTANTAACTAATAATAACAATTATTATAATACCTTCCTCATAATATCCTCTAGGCAGTGTTGTACTTGTATTGAAATAAATGGCCACTTCAAACTGTTGGTAAGATTCTATTTGAGTAATGGATAAAAAAACACAATAGTTAGAACACGTTGTATGAATTGATAAGTGCTGATAATAATAGATTAGCGTACTGTCACAGCCTCCTTACTCCTACTTAAATGAATCAACCATCCAGATTGAAAATAAGTATTTCTGCAAAAAAACAAACACACACTTTACCAGTCCTTGTTATCATCTGTTACTTTTCAATAGTATGTATGAGTCCTCGATTGTATTAATATAGCAGAAACAAGTCAATAGTGGCTATCATTGCTACATACCATGGAACTTCCTAGCAGATTTTATTTAACTTTTATTTAATTATATTTTTTATTACATATATGTTATTTTGATGAACTAAGTGATGAAATATAATTTAGTTTCCGACTATTGAAAGTCCTACTGTTGTCTACATGGTTAGATTTTATACCTGCAAGACATTTGCATGCAGAGTTATACCCAGTTCACATTACCTGAAATTAGCTGTCTTTTTTTGTGAAAAAGCCGGCTGCAGTGAAAAAGCAGTGTGAATGCTCCATTTACAAAAAGCTGGCTACTGAAAGCTGGTGTTCACAGCCTGCTTTTTAGAAGGGGTTTGGCCCTCCTATATGGCTTTTTCAGTCAGCGTGAACAGTACATAGCTGGCTTTCCTCTCTCATTGTGTTTTGCAGCACTGATTGGCTCACAAAGTCAGCTATTTCCAGCACAACACTGCCTGTCTATACTGGTAGCAAAAAGCAGGGTTCAATGTGAACAGTTCAGAGCCTCCTTTTTTTATTTTTTTTTTACCAAAAAAGCTGTCTTTTTCAGCTAATCTGAACTGTCCCTTTTTCACAGCTCTACACACTGGCTCTTAAGCCAGCATTTTCAAGGCTGGTAATGTGAACGGGGTATAACTTGTCTCCTTTGAGATTCATCTATGTCAACATATTAAAAGAGCATTCACATTCAGCACGGTTACACCTTTTCTTTATCCCATCAGAAGCAATTGTTTTCAATATCAAAGTTCCGCCTTTTGTTTAGAAGAATCTCTTCTCCTGATCTACGATTTACACTTCACTTACATTCTCATTTCTTGACCTTACTATAATCTGAATCTAGGAACCTAATTCTGGCCTCTAGTTTACATTCATTAAAATTTGTCAATATTCTGGTACGATTGCAACATGTATTCTTACATCAAACTGAAGGACTTCATTGTTTTATTTATGTAAAAAAATGTGAGACATTTTTCTCCATTCTCTCAGAACTGCCCCTCACCGTTCACATCTTGATGTGTCAGCAGATAAAGAAAACAGTGCAAAGTTTTAAGACCATTGACAGCATCACTTGTTGAATCAGTGCTTGCAAATTTGTATATAATCCAGACCAGGGCTCGAAGTGGGGGTGTATACGATGTATGCCAAACCGACACTTCTCCCACTGATGTAATTTATAAACTTAAAATCTCTATTGACTTCTATTATATTTTGTGTTTCTATACCGCCATCTCAAATGTCTATACCCCCACTTATAAATTTCCACTTTGAATACAAATCCAGACAAATCCAAACAATTTTGTATATCATCCACATATTTGTGGCTGTTCCATATGCTTGACCATTGCAGTTTGACAACAGCACTGTGCTCTCATGCAAGTTTCAAGCAGTCTGCTACATTCTTTGTTCCAAGAGGAAAGATGAGTATGTACTGAAGGAAAAGCTTCACTGGATTACATCCTTAAGCATCATAGAAAATAGAAAATATCAGTTGATCAATGTGTAAGATGTCTGGGGTGGAATCCACTCTATTTATATCTATTATTGTTAGGGGTAGGGTTAGGGTAAGGTTTTGTCTATGGTTAGGGTTAATACAGAAGAATAAAGCTGGCCATACACTATACGAGAAATCGTTACAATCTAACGATTTTTTCAAAAGTCGTACAATTTTTTTTAGTGTATGGGAACGATTTTTTGATCGTTTGGTCTGCACATACTTAAATCGTTTTTTAGGTATAAAATCGTTCCGTGCATGGGCACTTGCAATAATCCTGCCATTAAGACCCACTTTATAAGCATAAACCAAGTACTAATTTGCATATTTATTTTACACTTTTATTGTACAGTGTATGGTGGCTTCCAATTCCTTAAAAAAAATTGGTTAAATTTCCATCCAATCGTCAGATTTATGATTTATCTTATAGTGTATGGCCAGCTTTAAGTTGTTCTAATCAATAGATTTTTTCAAGAGTGGGCAAAACCATGTTGAATTGCAGGGGACGCCAATTGAATTAATTGCAATCAGTATTACAGGTGAGAGCTGATGTTTCCTAGACAAAGTCTTATAACAGTGTAACAGTAACGCTGGTCAGTATCTGTGTGCAAAATGCTAAAATAAAGTATTCTCCCTGCATGCACACACTAACATTCATATTACCTCCCCTGCAATTCAACATGGTTTTGCCCACTCTTGAAAAAATCTTTAGATTGGAAACAATTTATCTTATAGTGTATGGCCAGCTTAACAGTAGACATCCTTTATCCAGTTGACTGTATTAATAATTAAGTCTAGTTAAAATACAATTGACTATAACTAGACAAGGCATGACAAGGAAAACAGAATTTCATTCCTATGCTGCTCTAGGTTATAATTAGACCCCATGTGAAATTGGGAGGATCACGTGTGCATAAAAGATGTATGTTATAAATGAACTGACCCTTGTGTGACCTGGCCTGACTTTCTGTAATGGTTTTATGACAGAAGAGCCAGGGAACATGTTTTTGTTTGTATATCATAAAGTCTGTAATGACATATATATGCCAGGGTCAAATTCTCCACTTCTAGGATGGGGACTGAGTGCCTGCTTGGGGAAAGGGGATAGTGCTGCTATGGGAATAAATAGAAACTGTCAGAGAAGGAAGATGTCACATTCATGGGATGTTCGTAAGGAAGGAATTGATTTGTAATATTCTGCTAGTCCCATGCCAGAAGCGTAAGTGTAAGCTTCTGTATTTTTATCCTGTTTATTTCATAAGAAACTGTTTTGCAAAACTCGTTCCTGACTCTGTGTTTTTACGGATTCATGTAAAAACTTCATGCTTTATAGACGCCACCTAATTGTAACAGAAGAGGTCATATTGTGTTTATGATAATACTGGTCAGGGCTCGAAGTGGGGATTGTAAGGTGGCGGTATGGCGCCCCTCCAGTGCTGAGGGGGTGGAGCTTAGGACAGGGGGTGTGGCTTTGCGGGAGTAGTGCCGATGTGCCATAGCACCCTATACTGGCCCACTTCGAGCACTGATACTGCTACCAGATAATTGTGTTGGGGTAGTTTAAGTGAGGAACTGAAGGCCTCCGTAGATAGTGTGTGCACTGTGCAAATAAACATTCGTGTTGGCAGATGTATGTAATAGGTGAGGTAATAGGTGAGGTAAATAGGGGGAATTAATCTATATATAACAGATTAGGTGGCTGTTGGGATTAAAACAAGGGGAATGTGTTCACTTTAGGCGCTAGTAGACAAAAAATTTGCTCAACCTAACATAAAAAGAATAGGGTGCATTATACCTATATAAACTAAAAGAAACTAAGAAAAGAATTTGAAATAGTACAGGCAGCAAGTGTGAAGTATGTGTCACCACTATTTAATAAAATAGACATACATTACTATAGAGACCCAATAATTAGAATAAAAGATGTAAGCGATTTTCCACCAATGTTATATCCTCAAAAGAAAATGGAAACAAAAGACAAAATAAGAATTAATAACATATAGAACAATATAACATAAAAAAGACTCTCAAGTCCATCCCTGTGTTGTGCAGGTTTTTAAGAACAAATATGAGAGAAGTCACTCGTATTAAATGCAAGCAGGGAGGGCAGGTCCAGTATAGGTGGATAGCTCACAGCTGGACCCGGGTATCTGGATGTAGAAGAGCTGTATTTCAAATAGCTGATAAAGGAGCCTGGCCGCGTGCTATATGGATTGGCTTCACAATGGCATGGGTCAAACTGACGCGTTTCAGGGGCTCTTTCCCCTTTTACTCTGAGGAGCCCCCGAAATGAGTCAGTTTTGACTTATTCCATTGTAAAGCCTCTCCATACAGCTTCACATTGGAATGAGTCAACCGCTGACGCTTCTGGGGGATCCCCCCTTTTGCTCCCAAAATGCAACATTACTGCCTGCACTACACAGGGAGGACTTTGATAATCTTTGATCCATTTTATGGGCATATTGCTCTTTATTTTATTTTATTAAAATTTTTACATTTTTTATCTATTTTTATGTTTTAACCTATTATTAATTCTGATTTAGCATTATACATTTTATTATGGGGATATAACATTGGTGGAAAATTACATCTCTTATTCTATTCATTGGCTGTTGGAATTAACCCCCAGTTTCATCTATATGTCACAAGGTCTCTGGTGAGATTGTGTTCATTGTACTACAAACACCAGCATGTCCAGCGGTAGTACACCTATACAAGTAATTTTTCAAATAAATTTTAATATATTCATTGGGGGTATAGGAGTTTTTTTTTATAAAGAATACAAGCACTGAAGCAAAAGGGTGTTTTGCTTAAAATAGCAATCCAAATGGAATTCCTGTGTTTGGATCTGTTGAATTTTCTTTACCAGCCTTTCTTTATCAACTCTATTAAAATTTTATAAGTTCAAATGGTAAAGGGCAATGAACATCACACAGCTACAGGTAAATTGTGTCAGTGTGTATACATAAATATGCATGGTTTAAATTGTTGGTAATATTGTATAATAAAGGGGCCAAAAAAAGAACAATTAAGCCCTGTCTGGATGCGCCCAATCCTTTCTTCCCATCCCACGGCTTATATGGTACCAGGGCAGAAAGCTGAATGTATTGGGAATGCTTGTCTTGCATATGTATTATTTATTAAAAAAAAGTGGATGTTTTCTGATCCAAGTGATTTTTTTTCAGTCTGTATTTGGTCCAGTGTTTTTATATTTGGTGTTGCAATTTCATTTTTTATACCATATGCTGCCACATGATGACTGAATTAAGAGCACAAATATAAAAGCACAGCCAAAAGCCTGCAAGATTCTGGCATGATATAAAAATTATGTTTTGTCATGTTTTCAAATCAGAGGAAAAATGGGAAATTCAACTGTGTGTTGTTTTAATTCAACTGTGTGTTATTTTACCTATATTTTACTCTACAAACATTAAAACTTTGGTATGTATTACATCACATTGGTATTGCAACACAGTCTGTTGTGGGAGGGGAGTGGGTAGAGAAACTAGTGGCATATCTCAATATTTTGCGCAAAACTAAACAAAAAAATTAGGACCCGTCAAACATTATTCTATTGATATATGTTATAATTGCTTATAATTGCTTTTACTTTTCTACAGACCCTGCATAAAATATGAATATGAAAAACATGAACAGCATTTTCATGTTTTTAACATTTGAAAAATTTAACAGTTAAAGTCTTTATAAACATCTCTTATGGCAGTTTTTTTGGGTCAACAATGCTGGTTCGTCTACTCAATATCTCATAGCAATGTCATCAATGTGAAGGTGCTCGCAGTCAGTTGCTGATATCATTTTCTTTGCCCCCCCACCCTTATTATTTTTACATACCAACAATCTTTCGCGATATTCTCTTGATATTCCTCCTCCTCATATTACCTATCTCCATCACCTTCTTACTATTCTAAGTAGTCCATTCTTACCAGTCTTCACCATACACCTGTTCTGTCCTGTTCTGTTTAGGCAGTCCACCATCGCTCCTACAGTCTCATCTCTTGTCCTGCCTCTTCACTCACCTGCTTTCTCCTTCACTGACAGCTAATAGCAGCTTTCAGAGAGAGAGAAGAGCCAGCTAAACCTTTGTCTTTGCATGTGTCAGCTAATGAAGTATGGGATTATAAATTGCAGACCACACATGTAGGTCGGAAGCCTGGATACAAGTCAGTATTCATTATTTTTGATTAGCTATATGATAAAATTACAGTGACAAAGAATTAGCTTACTATTATTTTCGTACACTATTTTATGAAAAGACAGCTTGACAGAGTTTTATTTAATTTGCATAATTTTCATATATTTTTAGTAACTGACTATGTGGATATTTCAATTATATTTGCCTGATACCCGTGACCTATTTTCGATTCATATTGCCGTCAATGCTATTTTATTTTTTAGATTTTGACTTGTACCAAAGGAAATTGAGGACTTTTGTTAGTGATTTAATTTTCATGCATTTTTTAAATGTTTCACTAGCAGTGTATTGTTACATATATAAATCAGTATACCATTGTGTACTATACTATCAAACACACAGCAAACGCACACAATAGCACAACAATAGCACAGAAATAACAGAACAATATACAATACATATATTTGTACATATCCTGTTAAATATTTATTTCATAGCCCAGTAGATTCATATGGAAGAGGGGAACAATGTATAGTATTTACATTCACCCATATACTAAGCAAAGCATTTTGTAAAGGAGGGTAGTACACACACACAGACTTAAAAAAACAGAACCTTACATTAATCTCCACAACTACACACGTAAAACGCAGTTCATACGGAAAAAAGAATCAAGTTTTGTACAATTTAAATGCATAGATGATGTATTCAAGACAAGTTTTCCTGTCCGCTGCTGTACAGGATCTCAGCAAAGAATCCATCATAGTGTGTTCTAATAATGGGGGGGATCAGCCTGGTCCTTCAATGCGCTCTAACAATCACACAGAACTAACCACTATACTGAACATGCGAATATACTCTGCGCATTGCGTAAGGAAGCATTGCAATGAACCCTATGTAAACACGCAACCAATGCGCACAGCGAAGGTACGCAATCCATGCGCACAGCGAAGGTACGCAACCATCAAAAAAAACATAAACATACCGTTAATAAGCAGAGGATGTGATACCATTTTACCCGGCGATGTAAGAGAAGAAAGAAACAGACTCCAATCTCAGCAGTTGTGGTCCAAATCCATAGGTTCTATTTCAGCAGGGAGAGCAATTACCCAAAAGATAATCCTGATTACAGCAACGGATCGGCGCAATACCAGCCATGTCAATCCAAACACAACTTCTCCTATACAGTTCAAACACATGGTATTTATACACTTTGAATCAAAAGGAGTGATGCGTCGTCTCTCAGTCCTTCTCATTGGTCCATCGATGTCAGGTGGTTTCTGTCTTCAATCTGATTGGAGATGGTCCTGATCCATTGTCCTGGCATCATGTGCTTGTCTTCCTGCCGCATTCTAATTAAACAGTCTGTATGAAAGTTACCTAATATCTATCTAATTTCATAACATATATACAATACAACACATTACAAAACTACATACGTATTATTTATCTACACATCCTAAGCTACAATATGATTATAAACATGACTATGTTAAGATATTGTGCGGCATAGTTCCAATCTTGTGGATTTCCCTGATTCATTGTATCTGAAATAAAATTATAATGAAATGACTTTGATGCAGGCAGATATATATTTTCATAAACA
>JABWIB010001165.1:62190-77608 GCA_016617825.1 Platyplectrum ornatum
CCTGTGTGTGTGTGTGTTCGGTTTCTTTTTAGTAAAAAAAAAAATCGCATAATCTTGCGTTCAATGCATATAAAATGTTGTTTTATTTAATCCTCTGTATGTACATACACAAATCCATACAAGTAACAAAAACATGTGGTGAAATAGAATAAAAAAAGGATGGTTTGACTGATCAGGTATTGATGATATGTATGTGATATGTATGTATTTAACCAGGTCAAGAAATCAATGATACTAAGCAGTGTATTGATGACATTAGTATCTGCCTTTAGTTGTATAATATAATTAGACATCTTGCATGCCATTGGTAACTCAAGCAGCTGTCACTTGGCAGGTATTGCTGGCACTCCAGTGACATTCAATGAAAATGGCGATGCTCCAGGACGGTATGAGATCTATCAATACCAAATCCACAATGGAACACCGGAATACAGAGTTATTGGACATTGGGCAGATCATCTCCACTTAAAAGTAAGTGAAGAGCCAAGAAATGCATTGACCAATTCACATGCAAAGGAGCAACAAAATACACATTGGGAGAATCTTCTTATTGTGTTATTTTAAATGTGCAGATTAAGCCTAATTGGATTGTGCCTAAAAGCACTGATGTTATGAGTGCAATTCCTTGACAAGACCTTGGCCTAAATGAGGAAACCCATGTAGACACGGGGAGAAGTTACAAACTCCAAACAGATAAGGCCTACTAAACTGCCAGATTGGAAAAGTGCGGATGTTGCCTATAGCAATCGCTCAGGTTCAAGCTCACATTTTCCATTATGTAAAAATAAAAAAAAGCTTAAATCTGCATGGGGTACTCCAGNTTCCTCCCATACTCCAAACACATATGACATACNGGTAGGTTAATTGGCAGCTGACTAAATTGTCCATAGTCTCTGTGTAATTGCACCAATGTATCAATCTCCATAGAATGCCTGTGGGCAGGGCCCCCTTCCCCACCAGTTCTGTCTGATACAAATAAAGTAATGAAGAAGACATTTCCTATCTGTAAAAATCATCAAGTTCAGTTTATAAGCACATCAAAATGACCAGAAATATGTCAAGGAATAACATTAGTCAACCATGCCAATGTATATTATTTCCAATGTGCTGTATTGGTTTTCAGAGAATAAAAGTCTGTAAATATCCTTTGTGTTATATGTATGTTTCTAAAATGCATTTTCTCTTTCTCTTTCTTTCCCTGCCTTGTATTTTACCCTGATCGCCTTCTCTTCAAGATTGATCGTATGCACTGGCCTGGCACCCCTTTTTCTTCTTCCCATTTTCCTCAGATTCCACCCTCTGTTTGTAGCCAGCCATGCCTTCCAGGTGAAAGGAAGAAAGTGGTGAAAGGTATGCCCTGTTGTTGGCACTGTGAAAAATGTGAAGGATACCAGTACCAACTCGATGCCTACACCTGCAAGCGATGTCCAATCCATATGAGACCAAATTCTAACCACACTTTCTGCACTCCCATACCTGTGATCAAACTGGAGTGGAGTTCTCCATGGGCTGTAGTGCCCTTACTCCTAGCTGTGCTGGGCATTATAGCAACCCTAATAGTGGTTGGCACTTTTATGCGCTACAATGACACTCCTATTGTTAAGGCCTCTGGTCGTGAACTAAGTTATGTGCTCCTGACTGGTATATTCTTGTGCTATGTCAACACCTTCATTATGGTGGCTCAGCCAGGTTATGGAACCTGTTCTCTGAGAAGAGTCTTTTTGGGTTTAGGAATGAGTATTAGCTATGCTGCTCTACTAACTAAAACCAATCGCATCTACCGCATTTTTGAGCAGGGTAAGAGATCTGTTAGTGCTCCAAGATATATCAGTCCATCCTCTCAGTTGGTTATCACTGCCAGTCTTTCTTCTGTTCAACTATTGGGAGTGTTAGTTTGGTTTTTCGTTGACCCTTCCCGACCCATGGTGGATTATGAAAACCAACGTACCCCAGATCCACAGCTTGCACGAGGAGTACTCAAGTGTGATATCTCTGATCTCTCTCTTATATGTCTTCTGGGCTACAGCATGCTTCTAATGGTTACCTGCACTGTTTATGCTATCAAAACCCGTGGGGTTCCTGAGACATTTAATGAGGCAAAACCAATTGGTTTTACAATGTACACAACTTGCATTGTTTGGCTGGCCTTCATCCCAATTTTCTTTGGCACTGCTCAGTCTGCTGAAAAGGTAAAGTAAAGAATGTTACCTTGTGTGCATATATCCAGTAATAAAATTGTGGTGCATAAAATCTATGTTCTTAATTTGTAGGTCATCTGGATTTCTATGCTATAGTCATTTTAATACATTTTAATACTATACAAGGTGGGATGTCTTGTGATAGTATCCTCCTGAGGACCTGTGTTTNAAAAATGTTTTGCATGTAATGGT
Source organism: Platyplectrum ornatum (assembly GCA_016617825.1). Lineage (NCBI taxonomy): Eukaryota > Metazoa > Chordata > Amphibia > Anura > Limnodynastidae > Platyplectrum > Platyplectrum ornatum. Next base: position 64,581 of record JABWIB010001165.1, read on the forward strand.
CCCAATTTTGTTGGGAACAATGGGTAAGATAACGTTAGACAATATACAGTGAATCCTAAAAAAGTATATATATAATAGAGAGTATTTATGGATTTTCATTATTGTCTTTATAGCTTTTTTTTAATTTTTAGCTCTAACCTATGGTATTTTTGCATAACTATTGGGTGAATTTTATGCACTATAAAATGTATTTCCTACTTTGATTTGAATTATTATTGTTAATAATTATTGTTATTAATAATAATAATAATAATAATAATAATAATAATAACAATAATAAGGTACATAATTGATTTGAAGCTCATTGTCACTAAAACATTCTGTACACTTAAATAATCATCATTCCTTATTCACATACTTCACATTATGGCACTTTATAGCACTACAGGAAGTCACCAAGTTGACACTGGCATTTGTTTTAAATGCAGAATCATGCATCTCATTTACTTTCTATTGTTGTTCACAATTTTGATACTGGTGAGGATCACCCAGTAACATACAGGTCTCATACCAGGCCGTAGCCTGGTAGGTCTACAAGGAGGACCTATGGGGAAGTATGAAGTGCTGAACCCTGGGTTAGANGGTTGGATACCCAACTGCAGAATTTATACGCAGCGTGGCCTTCTTGGAAATCTGGGTTATCTGGGTTACAGAGGCAATTGAACAGAGAATTGAGTGTTAAGACCTTTTTCTTTCGAAGTAGACCAGTAGACCTTTTTCTTTTCAAGTAGACCAGTAAAGGTTCTGTTGCACGTCCTGCAGGATTTGTGGGCAGTGAGTGTGGAGGTAGTATGGAAGAGAGTACATGTTTAGGAGTGCAAGATGTAAANTTGTGTTGGTGAAGTATTCCATGCCCTTAAGCCAATCCTGGTTATGGCATAATTGGCAAGCTTGATTATAGCGTTGCAAGTTGGGGAGGTTTAAACCACCATTTTGCGCTACTTTGCAATTTTACGTATTACTTTGCAATTTGGTTATGGCAAAACGAACACTTTCCTCGTCATATAAATGAGTGGAATGTCTGGTTGAGGATACGTTTTGCCTGCTGTGGCAGTAGGATAAGGAGCATCTAAAGGGGGTAGAAAAGTTTAGTACGATAGCGGGAGATTAATCCATTTGGTAAAGGATGCACAGGCCAACTCAACCAGATCTCTTATATTTAGGTCTTATAGTGTGTGAGGATTTTTGGATAGTTTTAATCCGAGGTAGGTCATAGAGGTGATCGCCCAGGTAATCTGAAATTGAGAATTGAGCATAATCTGTGCACAGATTAGAGAAATTATGTGGGGAAGGGAGGTCTCTTGTATAGCTGAATTCAAGACCTCCCATTGAGCATCAGTCAATATGGGTAGGGATAATTTGCAGAACAAAGTGGCCCAAAGATCATCTTGGTTAGATGTGACTGTGTATAAAGATGCAAAGTAGTGAAGAAATTCTGGTTGGATGTCAGTCAGGATACAAAGGGTAGCCGAGTCTGGGGTAAGTCAGGCAAGGGGGGTGGTGTGGGTGATGCCTGCGTATCAGAAAGGAGGGAAGAGCATGGTGTAGTGAACCGGAACGTAATAACGTCAGTAGAGGTGACAAGGTAAAACATAGCTATAACAGTTTACCTAAAAAAGCAACATGTGGGTATAATAATAAAACATTTTCTATTATTATCCTCCAGAAAAGTGAGAATGCCCGAATTCTAGGGCATCTGCAAACAAACAGTACAATCAATGTAAACAAGTAAAAAAAAACAATTACCCGCCCCAAGAGCCGCAATATGGTAGAGAAACATAGTAGCTTTTATGTAACCTGAGGTAAATAACAGTGGTAGGGGGAAAAGGCCCGCTCTGTATATAAATTCCTGGGCCTTGGTGGCATCCTGAAAGGTNTGTAGGGTCCCTTATGTGTGAGCTGGAGGGTCGCGGGAAAGGCAAGAGTAAACTTCTGAAAAGCAATGAGAACCGCCTCTTTGTACAGAGCCTTGCATAGAGGCTTCTGTGCCTAGAGCAGCAGGAAAATCTGGAGAAAATCAATAAGGGCAGAGTTCTTAGGTATTCCTATGATTCGTAGGTTGTTTCTGTGATTACAATTCATGTTTGGCTTCTAAGTCAAATCCATTGTGCATGAGCCTGGGAGAAGTTTACAGTGTTTCCCCGATAATAAGACCTACCTGAAAGAAAACCCCACCATAATTTTTGTAAAATCTACCAAAATAAGCCCTGTCCCGAAAATAAGCCCTGTCCCGAAAATAAGCCCTTCTTGAAAATAAGCCCTAGCGAATTCCCCAATTTGTAAAAAAAATAAAGCAGGACTGAGGGGAATGATGGGTATAAAAGCAGGACTGGGGGACATGATGGGTATAAAAGCAGGACTGGGGGCATGATGGGGATAAAAGCAGAACTTTTATATAAATCTCAGTCAATGTTAATTAAGACCTACCCCAAAATAAGCCCTATGGTGCTTTTTTGCACCAAAAAAAAATAAGACATGTATTATTATCGGGGAAACACGGTAGCAGTTCTATCTGGGAGTCATCAACATCACTAACCTGCTGCTCTAAGTCAACAATACGTTTAGTGTTGGCCACAATGACACTAGAGATACTAGTTTGGAGTGCATCAAAGCAGACAACAAAAGGCCGGGGAAACAGGTGTAGCAAGAGTCCTCTGGCACTATGTGCTGGGGAGGGCCTAGGCCAAGTCAGTGCCGATTGAGAGGGTTGGGAGTAGGGGGCTTGTGTGGAGGACATGGAGGGATGGAATGTTGGATTTGGCCACTCCAGGGCTCTGTTGGGATTGACAGAGTCTGCCCANTGTATGATCAGGTTGGGAAGTCAAATAGTGTTTCATGCCAAGGCATGTGGATTAGAATCCCACCACCAGCAGAATTGATAGGTCAACTTAGCAATGGTTTATATTACATCATAAGCAGGGAAAAACTANTAATATGTGAAAACAAAAGGAAGGTTAGAAAAAGCAAGGTAATAAAAAAGTAACAAATACACAATACTTATTGAGCTTATCAGGGAAGAGAAAAACAGGAATGTCTTTCCAGGCTGTATCCGCGAATCCAGACTGTGGTGACATGCGGGTGAACAAGGGGGCAGACACCAGACCACGAGGGGGAGGCTGAGTCACCGAGACCAAGCTGATTGAAGATAAAAAGTCTTTGCAGAGTCAGGTTTGGAGAAACGTTGCTGCCTGTTCAGGCGCGGTGGGGCTCTGCAGGTCCTGAGGGTCCAGGAAGCCAGGGGCTCAGTGGGTGGGCAAATAAGAATGCCTATGAGACAACAGTGGTTGGAGGGGACAGGCACGGCGAGGTGATCCGGATAATGGAAAAGGCTGGGAGCCACTATCAGAAAGTGACTGGAGAAGACTAAAACAGGTCTGCTGTCCAAGGTGTGAGATATAGAGCCAGTTCTGTCCAGGCAGCCCAGTTGACGGCTTAAGATTGTTGGACCAGAAGGGACCGGGTAGAGCTGCTGGGCAGCAAGGGGTGGGAGAGAATTGGAAGCTGCCAGCTTATACAGCCCACTGTCGAGGGTCTAAAGACGAGGGGGTAGGAGCACATTCCAAGCTAACAGGTACTGGAGCAGCAATGCTACNGTATAGAAGACTGACATACGTGCAGTAGCCACGTATGGGGGACCAGGCAGGGAGAGATTGAGGCCATGCAGCAGCTACCATGCAAGGAGGTGAGGAAGGCTAGGACAGCGGTTCTGGCGGCGGCTGAAGATGCCAGATGTTGCTGGACTATGGCAATCAAGTTTTGCACCCTTACACTGCAAGNCAGGGACCTCAGTGGTGGAGATTGGTGGGGAGCCGGAGCTGGGCCGCTCACTTACTTGCTGCTATTATCCTGATATAACGGGCAGGTAGGTCACCAACTGATGCTGGGGGAGCGTGGTTGAGGCAAACGTTGGTGCCCGGAGGAGTTCTGTTAAGATCCGTGCACTGTCCAGAAGACCGATTGATAAATTTATGTGTATGCTTTTTTTATATGTTTTTCATACCATATAGATATTATGTACGTTAGTATTAAATTAATTTATATACTTTTAATCCATGCATTAAATATTCTGATGAATTGATATGGTTGATTATAATCATCAGCACTGATATATATTATTTACCTATTTTAATATAATTAATTGCTTTTCACTTGCGCAGGATTTGAATATACACTTATAGGGGCCGATTCAATCCCCTTTGCGCATTCTTTTTCTGCCTTACGCTATTTGCGTAAGGCAGGAAATCTCGGTTTTTTTCGTTCGCACCTCATAGAGGTGCGTAAGAAAAGACGTGAGATTTCAGTCCCATAATAGACGGGAAAAAGCGCACTTCGCGTTTTTTCCCGTCTTCGCGCGGGATTGAATCGGCCCCTTAGAGTCCTCTGTCCTGGTTAAGTTGTCAACGAGGAGAACTCTTTAAGGGATTAAGAGAAGGCAGTTAAGCACGTGAGGGGGTGTACATAAATATGACAGTGAGGGAGCAGAGAGAAGATTTTATGGAAGCAGAGCTGTATTACTACCAAAATGTGAGAGGAAAGAGAAGGAAGAAATGGTGGAATATTGAGTGGTTTTTTGTTATAAAAATCCTGATAAGGTAATTAGTGACAGATTTGAGACTTCAGTCATCAGCCGTAACATTGTTCTCTTTCAACAAGGCAAAGCAGTTTTGAAGACAAGGAGCCAGCTGATTATAACAGAGATAGAGAGAGACAGCTGAGAGTTGGCCAGTGTTACATTTTTCCCTACATTCCGGTACATTTCATCACTAGAACTTAAGCCCTTGCCCATCATAAACCATTACAAGTCTACAGTTTTTTAGCCTAAGTGGACATTTTATAATTCCATTTATTCCTGCACACTGGAAGAGGACAATTTTGTTTTATTGCCATCCAAAAAGTGGCAGCATCAAATTCAGATGATTTATTACCAGATNATTTATTACCCCATTCAGATGAGATGAGGCTACCTACATGTTCTTGGGAAAGCAGAAATCCTGGGTCAAGTAACCTTAAAGAATTCAAAATTAGAATGAGATCTACATTTAAGTTGTTATGCCTCATAGAAGTGCAGCAGGTAGAGATTTTGAACCTAAAAGGGTCAGTGTTGTGAGAGGTAATTTCTTGGTCAGGAGGGGAGAAGAGAACATTAGAGCAAATTTTACAGATTAGTTAAGACTTTTGAAGTAAGCACAATACTAGAGTTGAAAACCAACTTTTATTCTAGAAAGCAACAAATGGAGTTATCTCTATGGGATTATGCTCTGAGTTTGCAGGAAGCTTTGCTTACAGGGTATTCAGGCAGCAGATAAGGACAAAATGAGAAACAAGGAGGGAAAGTTAATTTAATCATAGAGCCTTAACAGGTACTAGAAACTGCATTTAACATCACGCTTAAGGATGCCTTTCTGTTAACTATGAGGATAGAGGAATCACTAACAGCCTTAAAAATGTTAAATATTTCAAACAATCCATTTGAAGTGGATATTGGCATATTGAGGTGGCCCCAGAAGATCTTGTGAATTTTTGAGAATGCCATTTGGGCTATGCAATGTCCCAGGAGCTTTTCATTGCTTAGGAATTCCGACATGGGCCTAAATTTACTAAGCAGGGAGATAGCAATGAGATTAAAGAATGGGGATGTTGCCCCTAGCAACTAATTAGATTCAAGCTCACAGTTTTCTTTTTTGTACTGGAGAATGTGAGCTCAAATCTGATTGGTTGCTATGGGTAACATCTCCACTTATCAATCTCCCTGTTTAGTAAATTTAGGCCCTGGTGTTATTATGTTTTGATGATGTTATCATTTNTCAGTCCTATGGGGCACACTTACAGCAATTAGAAGAGATTTCCCAGGCAATAGAATTACCTAAACTTATTGGCATAAAAANGTCACATGGGAAATATATATTTACATTGCTATATAAGCTTGCCAATAATTAAATATGCCACTTAATTGTGGCAAAGTCATGAAAAGCTGCTTAAGCAGACTTTTGGCAAAAATGCTGTGGTTGTGAGCAAACTTCAGTCTATAGATGCCAGTGTTCTATATTAATGAATAATATGTCTAAACTTATTATTTTATACTTATTTTTAATCATTTTTTTATATTTAATATTTTTTCACAGATGCATATCCAGACCACAACACTGACCATTTCAGTAAGTTTGAGTGCCTCAGTATCCTTAGGTATGCTGTACATGCCCAAGGTCTACGTTATCCTTTTCCACCCAGAACTGAATGTTCCTAAAAGGAAAAGAAGCCTAAAGGCAGTTGTCACTGCAGCAACAATGAGCAACAAATTCACACAAAAAGGTGGCTACAGACCCAATGGTGAGGCCAAGACTGAGCTATGTGATAGCATGGAAACACAAGGTAATGGAAATCTTTATGCAGATTATAGCTATTTTTCTGCATCATGGGAATAATGGTCATGCAATGTATTGCCCTCAGTCATGAAAAGTAATAGTACATTTGTACCAGGTACAGCAAGGCATTTGTTGTTTAATCACCAACAGCTCTGTCNAAGACATAGGGCTCCATTTACTACTGCGGTCGATAATTATGGTAGCCAGGCCCGCATCTCCTCACTGCGAGACTATCTACATTTACTGCAGGATTTAGAAATATTTATCACTCCGGCAATGTCCCAAATACTTCTTGCTGGTCCCGCAGTACATTTTCTTTTATGGTTTTTTTATTTNTTTATTTTTATTTTGCATACTATTCTAACGGTCTTTCCATACATACCCCCTTTTTCCTCCCCCTGACAACAGCTATTAGGGGGAGGAAAAGGGAGGTCTGTGGGGAGATTGCAGGAATACAGAGTAATAACATAATCTTCAGATAGTGTTATTACTCTTAGAGAGGTGTGTTAATTACAGCTAGTAGAGTTTGCAAATATTGAAAACTTTGATTTTAGGTGATCAAGCAGTTTTATCCCATTGTAAATGGAGCCCATAGTTAGATAAACTGATGTAAGAGCATTACATAAATAAAGCAGTAGCTATAGGCCTGTTTAAAGTGTAAAGACTATTCACATTTGCACTGTAAAAAAGCCACCAATTTGTGGTTGTCTTTAGGTCACATTGCTATTAAAAAACAGCTGTATATCTATAGCGCTCACAATGTTTCCTAGTTCAAACGTTCAGAAAACACAGCATACAGCTAATGACGCTGTCAGAATTCATCGTCTCATTCACAGATTCAATATCAAGTGACATCCCCCACAGACAGAAGCCATAGACAACATGCTGTAACCTGGGGGTGTACTCTGCATGTATTTCACACACAATACACATTCCCCTTTTCAATCCCTCATTTACAGAATGTATATCATTCAAGACATTCACATGATGTCTAGAAGAGAGCAGTGTGTTCGCTTTGATAAAAACAACGTAACATTTCTCCAGTGTGAATTGTGTTTCCCTAAAAATTGCTTTTGCAATAATAAATATTTTTACTGCATTAATAATTTCTATAAAGCATCATTGTGGTACAAAGACCAAACAGAAGGACACGTGCATGCATAATGTGCAATGTAATGCAGGTACGGCAGTGCAAATCACTACCTCAAGTTGCAAGCGATCCTTAATATGGGCAGGACTTAATGAAGTAATTTGTGACATGAACCTTCGATAACCCTTAGTAACTTAATTAACTGAAGACAGTCTATATAGGTGAACTGCACAAAAAGTGTCCTATGCATTNTTGATTCTATGCATTACCAGAGGACAGATTGTGTCAATGGCATATCTATAATGTGACTGAGCCTAAACTACTTAATGGATGTCAGAGATGCAGGGTTTTTAATAGGGAGATGCAGGGGTGGTTTTTTTTGAAGTGGTCTTATGTGGGAGTAACCAAATTTGCAGATCAAATGCAGATGATCAAAAACAGCATCATGTCAAAGTAAGGTGGAATGTGTACTCACATTTATTCCATATCCATGTTGATGCTTGTGCTGACTATTCTCTTACTAGCTATGCTGTGTCATCTGTGTCATGTTCGGCTGTTAAAAAAATAAAGCCATTTCTCCCCAACATGTACAGACATAAAATTATCAATTGAGCTATTCAATAATGAAAACTATTATTTAAAACCTGCAATAATAATAATAATAATAATAATAATAATAATAAATAGCCATACTATTATTGTTATAATAGGTACTTATTTCAGTCTAATATGCCCACAAAAAAATCTATTATATCTACAATAATAAATAAAATTGAATATTGAATATTTTATGGTACAAAAAAAATCACAAAAGTACCAAACAATGAATAACTTTCACATTTAAAACAAAATAAAAATATCACTTAGAATACTTAAAAATAGTTTTACATTAACAAATATAATTGTCTTTTAAAGTTGTTATAATGANCAAATGTCTTAAATGTTATAAAGCATAAAATAAGAAATTTAAATAAATAAACTTGATAATAGTATAAGGAACATCTTAAAAACTTAAAAAAGCAGAAGTTAGAATTGTACGTAAGGGCTAAAACAAGCTGTTAAAGTACCATCACCTTTCAGATTTGCAGTCCTGTTGTCGTAATTCACTATGAAAATGGCAAGTACATGCCCAGACCCAAAATCAGTCATTTTAGCTTCTCTGCAATTGGAAACCATTCATTTTGGGGTATTCTGGATTCAGTCCTATATTCTTAAATAAGTAGTATTTTATGAAACATTCTTAAAAAATTAACATTGATTTATCATATATGCAGAAATTTCTTGTTTCTGTTTTACATAAAACATAGTCTGTTCATATTCATCTTCTAAAATAATATTTGCACTATACAGAATAGCACCACCCAGTAAGACAATAATATCTGTAAAATGTAATCAAATTTGAACTGAGGGTTAAACAAAAAAAATCTGTTAATATTCTCGTACAGGGTGGTTAGTCTTGAAGAGAATATTATGTGCTACTTTATAGATATTTAAAAATGTTCATTAGTTACTTCCCCAAAAGAAATAGAAAATAGGTGATGAAAGTTGATCCTCATTGATTCCTACCATTGGATGATTTCCTTCGCTCTCTGCTAGGACACAGGTGTATTGTCTACTGACTTACACATTTTAAAAGATATTCAGGCGGTTATAATTATTTCACTGGTATGCTGCTAGGTATCCTCAAATACTTTACTGTTACTGTTTCCTTGGAACTGTGATAACTTAAANATGTCCTTTAAATAGCAATCAGTGTATACATTTCTATACCAATAGAATATTTTGCAATATAAAGATGCATCCAAATACATTATAATATGTGTACAATGTGAAAACCAATTTTGAATCACTTTGTTTATGTGTTTCTCTTTTAGCTCTGGCCAGTAAACCAACATATGTAAGCTACAGTAACCACGCTATATAGACTGCACTGACTTGAAATGCCCTTGAACATTGGGAGGGGCCAATCAGATGGTCAAATCAGATGCTGCTCAGTACTGAAAACGAGGACCAGTCAGGACGTGTAGTTAACCCGCACAGAAGCGCGTCTGGCGCAGACAGGAGAACATGTTGGTTGAAAAGCAACAGACCCNGGCACAAAACATCTCCTCAGTATTAAGTATATACAAAACACATCATACCTTGTTTCATGCTACAGTTCAAAGTTTTGGAATTNTATTAATTTAAAACCTTGTTTTCTTAAATATATTTTTAATATTTTTTTCATATTTATACATAGATTTACTGAACTTTTTGTGTTTTTATCCACAGAAACACATCTATTTTGGATGTGCCAATTTTATTGCATTTTAGTATTTTTTATCGTATTACTGATAAAAAAAAAGTTATTTTGATGTCCCTTATTATGTTAATTATCAGTTTTCACTTTTGTCACTGTTCAAGAAAAAACTTTATTCTTGCACTTTAAGTCAATCTATTCTATACCCTACTATTTTGCCTGCTCTTATGTAAATGTATTTAATTAGATAGATTTTCTTTTTCTCATTACTTTTCCCTTTTGAAACCAAGCTAAACATACTGCCTGTTCCAAATGAAAATTGCTTGTGCTCTTTTCTTCTATTTTATTACCAGAATTCTATTTAGAATGTAATTTCTAACTTCCATGTTGTAATTTAAAACTATGGCATTAAAGGGGCATATAAAAGATGAGTAGGGAGGGACAAATATGAGTAATATCAGGACAATAATAACTAAGCCAAAAAGTCATAATTCTTATTCTGAAATTGTATTAATCTGGGTTTTTTTCAAGTTACAATAATACCTCATGTTTTTCTCCAGTATCAAATAATTCACCATATAAGTTATAATATTTTATATGTTCAATAATTCTACTATTTTCTTTCTCACTCTCCTTAAGCAACAAAAAAGTTATTGATATTATATTTTTCTTTCTTTTGTTGTTTTATTTGAAGATATGTTTATCAAAAACTGCCTCTCCATAAACACTTTTTGGACTTACTTTATTGTACAAAATGTTGAGAAGAAGATGATATGGATAAAAAGGTNAGGCCACTACAGATCCAGTAATTGACCTAGGAAATTCTATCTATGGCACTATTAATAATCACTATGGGCTGGCTAAAATTTTGTTATGTGAAATGCTCACATATGGAGCCTGAATGCATATGCTATAGTAACTCTTTGACAGTTAAGTCAAAAATTCTAAAAAATCACGTTTCTTCCTTTATAGAAATCTATATCACAAATATTCCCTTTGGATTTGTTTGTGTAAAATGTCAGATTCCATCTAAATTCCCATTAACAAACAACTCTTGCCCACAAAGTTACTATTGCTTGTGCAACTNGACTCTTTCTGGAGCATTGCGTGATAATAATGATTTTAATATTTTTGTGGTACATGGGGGAAATAATGCTGCAAATTTTATTTTATCTACAAAAATGATAAAAATTTTAGATGTGTGTACATTGCCAGAATTTGCCCCTTCCATGGTAAGTTTGAAATGTGTTTATAATGAGATTAAGAAAACTAATCTCCACCCTTTACCCCATGCAAACCTTGCGAGGTGCCTGCGTTTATGCAAAATTGTGTGTGCATGAAAATCACAGTCTTGAAAAATATGTCTTTTCTTTCTTTTCTACGTGTTTTTAATAAAAATTTAAAAAAGACAAATACTGGAGTTGTCTTATTTAAAGAGAGGTTCATTATATTTATTGTAAATGGGTGTAAATTATTTGAAATGTAAATCCATTTAAATAAGAAATTAAATATTTTGAACCCATACATGTAATAGCACAATGAAACTGTAAACACGGGTTTGCATATCCGTATATCTGGATAAAAATAATGTTAGGCTGCTAAAANAAAATCCTGCCATATTTGGATATCTAAGTGAAAAATAACAAATTATGCTATTTTATGTAGAGTNAAAGATAAAGTTCTTGCTGTCGCTGCATTTTTCTCCATTCACATGTTTCTAAATATAAGATGAAAGCAGAAATCTTACACAGCCTAAAGTAAAATACTAATACCATCTGTAGTTGGCATTAGCAGTGCTTTAGCTCAGTTGTATTTTTTCTGACTTCCTCCCTGCAGTTTCAATTCTCTTATTCATCAAACTGCTACTACACATTGGCTTTGCAAAATATTAATTTAAATATGTTTCTTAATGATGCAAAGGCAGAGACTCTAACTGTAGAAGCCTTTTTTCCATGTTCCTTTGGATAGGATAATTCCTGCATGAACACACTGCTTGTGCCATTGATGAAACTGCCAGTTCAGTAGCAATATACCGCTACTACATATGGGCATTGCAAAAAAAAAATCAAAATAGTTTTTTAATGCAAACAAAAAAGCAAACATTAGAAAAAACTATTTTATGGTAGTTAAGCGAAGAGAAGCTTAGTGTCTTTTCCGGTTTAAAAATGTGATAGACAATAGTAAAAGTATAACAATTATAGTTGGATGAAACAGCAATGAGCCATTTTATACAGCTCTACAAACATGTTTATGAGTTATTTCAATTATTTANACAACATCAAAATGTGGTTTCTGCAAGCTAGAAATGCAATTAATCAAGATTTATGGTTTTTATAAAAAAAAAACCTATTTTATAAATGAATTGGTAGGGAGAACAGGTTATATATTTCTCTAAAAAAACAAATGACACATTTAAAATATTTTGTAAATGTACTATATTTTTATATAAGTATTTATACTAATGTATTTTTTAAAATGGATTAAGTTCAAAAATGTTAAAATGCAGAAAATAAACAATAACAAGAAAAAAAAGATGATGACATGAAATTAGAATATCAAAATACATTTGCTTACTTAACAATGTTTACTTTTCAAGCTTATGTAATCAGTATGCACTGACAAAAGTGTTCNTGTTCATCATATCTATTCATCATTTATCGAGAACATTATTAGTGACAAAATTCTGGCCAAAATCTGGACTAATGTTAAATAATGGTTAATAATTTGGTTAAATGTTAAATAATGGTCAATAATACGAGACGATTGATATATAAAGGCGATGAAAACCTTAAGCTTTTTTATGCTACTCTATCTTATGCTACACAAATTATACGTATAGCAGAAGCATTTGGGATTTGAAAAGTTTATATGGTCATTTTAAATTACAATTGTGATGTAGGAAGTATAAAAAGAAAATTATTTGGCTCATCGCTTTACCTTGAAATTAGTAAAAAAAAGAAACTCATACAATTCAGGTACTGTAAAGGTAAGAAAGTAAATATAGAAATACAATACAATGGTATTTGTTATTTCTGTCAAAGAAGAATACAAATGAACATACAGTTATTTAAACATTTAAGGTTTTTACATATTTGTTAAGTAAAGTGGTATTTTTCTTATGTGTAAAGAACAGTTTAATGATGCCTAATAATAGTAAGTGGTGAAGAAATAATGCAGAAAAATAATAAGTAGAGTACTGTAGCACAACCAAATTATCAGTATGCATATATTACAAATGTAAACAAATTTATTTTAGACTATTATTGTTTTCTCACATTTTTTCAGTGATTTTATTTTTACTGGGTAAAAATCTGCTATAAGCCTTAATTATATTAAT
>JABWIB010001166.1:41969-57840 GCA_016617825.1 Platyplectrum ornatum
GCCAGTCTCTACACTGGTTGCCTGTACTCTACAGAATTAAATACAAAATCTTGTTGCTAACCTACAAAGCCATCAATAACACTGCACCCACATATATATCCTCCCTCCTCTCTAGATATATCCCAGCTCATTCTCTAAGATCTTCACAGGATCTACAGCTCTCTTCTACACTAAACAAATGCTCTGATTCCCGTCTACAAGACTTCTCCCGGGCTGCACCTGCCCACTGGAATAATCTTCCTCGCCTGTTAAAGTTATCCTCCACTCTCCAAACTTTTAAGCGCTCCCTTAAAACTCATCTATTCAGACAAGCTTACCATATTCCTCAACCTACTTAACATGTTCTCCTCTGCTTATAATTATTCACCAACAATTTCTGCTACTAAAACTGATGTGTGACTGGATCACACAGAGCACTAAGCACTTTTACGATACAACCTGNCTGGTCCATCCATTGTATAATAATAGCACTTACCCCTTTGTATCAATCCCCAATATCCTATAGAATGTAAGCTTGNNAGCAGGNCCCTCTTCCCNACCCATTCTGTCTGTTACCACCCAGTCATGTCTTATTGATTGTTAAATTGTAATGCGCTACGTAATCTGATGGCACTATATAAAAACCTGTTAATAAATAAATAATAGACAACCTCAATTGTGATTTCACTTCCTATTATAATTATATTAAAAATTGTATATATATTTCATTTTGAAATAAACATAGATAAACATACATAGAGTTAAAAAAAAAGGAATAAGGATCTGTCCTTAAAGGGAAGTATAAACAAATAAACATAGATTAATATGCAAAATGCTAAAATTAGGCAGCCCCAACCACCATTCCCCTTCCCATGATCTGGTTCAAATAGGAGAGGGGGGCCCTGCCATTCTATTGCAGAACGGCAGATGCCAACCCATGCTAGCTGTTATTTACATGTCAGGTTATGATATAACCCGGCATCTACATGGAGGAAGTGAAGGGGAGTTTCTGCCAGGCCTCCCCGGGCCCGACCCTCTGGGTGATCGCCTAAAATTGATTAATAGTAGCGCCGACCCTGACCTACTGATGCACAGTTAGATTACATTTTTTATTTATTTATTGTGTTAGCTAGTTTGAGACTAAAAAGAAATTGATTAAAAACTGACCTTGGGGTGGGAGGGTTTTGCACCTGCGAAGCCTCCCCCATTACTCGCACCCAAGATTCCTGTTCTTCTCTGCTCTCTGCACTAAAGTAATAAGTGCGGATACCAGCATGTTCTGCCTGTCGAGACATTTGACCTTGGTTATGAGTTTCGTCCCCTACCCAGCACACTGTTACCTGTGTGGGAAAGAGAGTGGAGAGAAGTCAGTGCACAAAGTAATGAAAAAAGAACAATTCCACATGCAAAACACAGCAGTTATTGTAAACGGTTACCCACAAAAATTCAAAAAATTACTTTTTTTGTGTATGTTCACTGGTGTACCTTTTTCTGTAGATAGCTTGATGTACAAATTCAATAAAAGTGTATTTCTAGAAAAATCAATAATAGCTATATAGTATACATAATAAAACACTGCTTTAGCAGACAACAAAGTAGTTATTTTTGCATTTCACCACTGTTCTGTAAAACATTCACCAAATACTTATTTATACAACTGAATATATGAATGTGGTTCACCATGCATGAATTCCAGTTGCATTGTGCAGAAAGTCGCTTTATCCAACTACTACAGTAATGGCAAATAATTCACTAGCCATCCTCAAGCAAAAGGCACATGCATGTTTATGTGTGTCCAACCAGTGTTCGTGCAGCATGCATTCTTGGCCTATGCCAGGCAACGGTGGGTAATGTAATCATGCAGCAGGTACAGCAGGACTTACTACCTAGCACAGCGATTCTGCAGGGGGCAGGCTCTTGGCAGGGGTACGTTCCATGGGATCCTCTCACCAGCACAGGAGGGAAGACAGAACAGGTGAGAGAGGCAGCATACACTCGGGGGCTAGATCACTCACAGCAGAAGCCCCCATATGTAGCTCAAATGAATTGCACGTTTTAAATGACTTGTTCGCACAGGAAATAAAAAAATGGATGTATTCGGAGCAATATGTACTGAAGACAGCATAATGTTTAAAGCTTTCCATATAGCAAAAAATTATGTCAAATTTAAACAAGGTTTTTGACACACTTGTTATTCAAATTACAATTCAAAGAATTTGATTATAATTATTATTATGTATAGTGTACATAATAATCTATATACTGTATATTTCTTCATAAAGAATATAAAAATATTAAAAATTATGATAATAATCTAGAAAAGTCTTTATTGAAGTAGTATGATCATGTACTAATAACATGTATTACTTGATTACTAAATGCCATAAAAATTTTCTCCATTAACTGAAAATGTATGTTCGGTATCATTTGACAATAAATTTTACTTTAAACATGCCACTGTCATCAGCAAATGCTTCTGTTAAGAAAGAACAATACTTAACACAGAACCATAAGTATTGGATGAGATCCGATCAGATGCCAATTCTGGCAAAATTTGATACAATAAAATGTTAACCTGTTAGGACCAACCAATAAAAAAAAACAATAACATAGAACAGTCATAGAAACTAGAGCATATCTATTCACAATTACAGAGTTTTCAACAACTCTGCTTCCTGAATTCTACTAACCTTAAATGTATGTTTACGGCTGATGTTGTCCGATGGCTGAACAGGGGCAATGCGAAAACTTAGCAAGGGAATGCTTCCCAAAATACCCTCTTCTTTTTCATCTAAATAAATACAAAACCAAATAAAAGAAAATATAAAAAAAGCAGGAAGGAAAAAGCAATGAATTAAGTGAAGACAGCAGTGTAAATGGAACATAAATAAAGAAAAAGTGAAGTCAAGCAACATATATTGAACTGACAGGTGGCAAAACGTTAAAAACACACATGCTGAAGAATAATACATCAGGAAAATGGATGGAGCTACTAGACAGAGAGAGTGGGATGATGACATATGTCATGGCAAACAAATATAACTCTTTCCTTGCCATAGTATTCCCCAGGAAACTGTACTGCTTTCCACATAAACAAATAAGTTCCACAAAGAGTTAATTTCAGCTTCATCACACTCACCTGTGAATATAGTTTGTGGGAGGCTTTTGTACATTCATAAGAACACATTATACAATGAGACACTAGTAAATTATTCAGACACCACCTGCTCTGTGCCTTCGGCACAGGGGAACTAGGACCAATCAGCTGAGCAGAGGCCCTCAAGCCATCTGTTCTTGCTGTTATGATTTTACACTCAACCTTACAATATAACCCATTGGACTGGTTCTGGGATGGCGCTAATTACTAAGTACCTTTGTAGTAGAAGAGACAACGATCAACAAGGACAAACCAGCGCTTGTTCCACTGCTTTACTCCAGAACTTGCCTGCAGACAGGTACATGAGGAAAATATATAATGATAAGATGGGTAAATAAGAAAAAAAACATGTACCTCACAATTAAGTCAGGGTACAATATACACAGTGATTGAAATACAAATGCAGTTAAATGCAATTAGCAATTAGTTTTAGTTGCTTAATAAAAAAAAAAAATAATGTGCAATGCAAAAATAATGTACTTGGAAGCTAAATATTATAAATAATTATGAGAGCAAGGAAAACTAAAATCTGCTAGCAAATACCATGAGATGGAAGCTATGTATTTTGTATTAGGATAGGACATATTAACTCTTATAGTTTTATTTTTACATATATTTTACATATCTGTCACTGACCTGTTTGTACAGCCAGCCTGTCTTAGTGACCTCAGCATTTGGATTCCTCTTCATGGAATTGGAACGTTTCCCAAAGGCAATTCCTTTCTTGGATGGTCGAGATGGCTTTGGAAAAAAAAACATGACACGTCATTACTCGGGGTGAAACGATAGAGCATCTTACAAAAAATGCCATACTTAACCTCTCCACTATCTGAATTGGTATTTGCTTCGTAAAATACATATGAAAACCAGTGTTGCAAAATAACCACCCCATGGTGAAGCACAAGGCACCCAGTTTATGAATCCATGCAATGGTGTCACTCAAACAAAGTTCTTTGTTGATGTTACAAGGTCAAGATGCATGCTAGCATGTCAAATGTTCCACATCGTTAAAAAAAACCACAACACGGTTAAGCATACGTACACACTAGAAAGACATACAATGACCTACAAATGACCATGAACTGACACCTAATCTAGGCTTCAGTTTGTTTACAATACATAAGAAACCCTTGATGCAGAAAAACAAAATCAATGTATGATCGAGTGCAATTGTCCTTCGTTTGCTGTGCATTTTTCATAGCATGTTATTATTTACTATATAATGATTATCTTTAATAGGAGACATGAAAGTGACAGGCACAGTAAGCTTTCTAGTAGTGTTATTTGAGAGACATACCTGCCACTGTAGCTTTGGGGAAAAGATAAAACAATTAACTTCAAAAGAACCTTTTCATTAATAAAACGACATTAACTGGGGAAGTCCTTTCAATCTATTTGAAAGATCTTTATTTATTTCTGTGCACATGCACAAGTACGCATACAACCGTTTAAACACAATGGCAAAAAATATACAAATGTAAATGTAATGTACTTCAATAGAAATATTATGGTAATTGTGTTAATAGTAATCATAACAACAGTATTAACATCAAATATGCTATAATTTACACAACATGGGAATGTATGAATTTTTATTATTGCTGTCATGGAAATATTGGCTACATATTTAGAATTAAATTAAGTCACATATCCTCGCAACTCTCCTGAGAGGATATGTGAGAAAAAATGTGTGGTCTATATTAGCCCCCAATGTATATATAAGGATGTTAGAAGCAGCATTTCTGAATCAGAATATCAACAGAGCGTCCATCAGTAAAAGCAATTTAAAATCAAACCTAGTCATAGGAGTTTACAATTATTTATCAATTGCTGAAGCAAAACTCACCCTTATGGAGGGGCCATCTGGAAGGGCGTCAGAAACCATGGTGAATGTAGAGTTCTCGTTACATAGATTAGTGGAGTGCTTTCCACCTGCCTCTGCGTTCATCTCAAACCTGAGGAATAAAGTAAAGACAAATAACATAGCTGCAATCATAGCTGCAAAAAGTAATGCAGACATTTAAATCATCTACTCACCCTGGCTGTCCGCTTTCTCTCAGTCCAGTCACTGGTGGCAAAAAGGTGGTATGTTGCTCATTGTGTCTATAAAGGAATCATTTTGCACAATATAACAATGTTCAAACTGAACATGTATCATGTGATATACACAACATTCAGACTTGTAATTGTGCACCATTGTACTAAACGTGTAAAATCATCAATAATGTCAGAAACACACTGAAACTAAAGTTTAATTCAGATTAAACTCCATTAAAAAAAACAGGACCCTAGCTGTTAGATAAAGGGCATTTTATACTTGTTTGAATGCAATAGAGAAGGAGAGTGTAAAAGAAAAGTTACCAATATACAAAAAATTGTACATAATTTTTACGCGTATAAATAAACACCATAATTCCATTATATTCAGACAATATCAATAATACAGAAAACAATAATATTCAGATCTGTAATGGCCTACAGTTAGGAAATCTTAAAATCGGATCGGGAAACAAATTTCATAAAAATCATATAAAGCCTTTGCCGCTAATATAAATTGGGATATTGCCAGCTCCAGCCCACATACACTTATCAAGATTTTCCCAAATGAAATGCCTTTATCTTTAAATCTGTTTGTAATAATGCTGCCTGTATTCAAATTAGATGACAGATGTACAGATCTTGTACAAATAAAGTGCTCAACTCATCTGCATGTGGCTCCAAAAGTTCTAATTTTAAGGTATACATTGTTGCTGTATGTCTACAATGCAGTCAATACTATATTAAAATATAACTTTGCATGTAGTGGTGAGTGCAAAACGAATCCAAAATCCTTTTTGAGGGTGACTGAAGAAACAAATTTGCAACATAGACCAGGAGCTCTACACGTTTATCACATAAGTCATACAGTCTTTGAAGATATCCATTGACAAGGTATGTAACGTTATTTATGTATTACAGGTTTTTATGTATTACAGGTTTCTATAAAGCAGAATCATATTACAAATTTCACAATCATTATAACAAGACTGGGTATTTACAAACAGATTTAGGGGGTTTGAGGGCCCTGGTCGCAAGATGACTTTATTTTTCAAAATAAGCCCCTGCTGAAAGGAGTCTACTTTGCCAGCTATACCACAAAACTTGGTCACAACACCAGACCCCAATATTTAAGATTTATACTGTATCTCTTTGCTTTCTGTGAATTTTCTGATACTTATATTAAATAGAAATCTTTATTTTTACTTTATTGTTATACTGTTATTATGTTAATAAAAACTGTTATTATGTTAATAAAACTGCAACTAACATTTGTTGTGTATATATATTGTGTATATATATATATAAATCAAATATTAAGTAGACAGTAAACTCTTTAAAAAATGCCTAAATGCCTGATATTTTATTCAATAAATCCAGGTGGCCAATAATCAGACAATTACACCCTCCCTCCCTAGCAAATCCCTGCTGCGAATGAAAATCCTGGCTGAAGGGAGGTTCTGCTTAAAGTGACAGAAGGTCATTTTTGGCAACACAGGAAGTGATATGCTAGGCCTCCTGCCAATCTTGGCAGAAAATGAATCTATATAAAAAAAAATAGTTAGTCCAGGGCTATCATTACATAATTACTGCTGTATACACCAGTTATAATAATTCTGGCCCCAAAGGATTACAGAGATTATTGGCCCAATTAAAGTCACCCAAATACAGGGATGGGCTGGTGTGGGTGGTTCAGGGCCGCAGCCACACATGATCCGGTCTGTTGATCGGCATGTGCGGCCGTTCAAAGCAACCATCTGGAAGCCATCAGTCAATGGTTGCTTAGTCTGTGGATAGCTTAAAAGTAAACATTAAGTTTAAATACTATTACAATTCAATGTATTCATTTTTAATTTGCTGTGTATTGACTACGTGGCTTTATATATTGAATATTATTTCTAATTTTTTTAATCAGGGTTATCGGTTTTAATAAGGCAAATTGCAAATATACTAGTTATTCAAGTCAACAACAGGTCTAACCAGTAGGTGTGCCATACAACAATATAATATTAAGGCTAAAGCATTAATCTTCTTATAAAGTATATTCGTCGAGTACACTAATTGATTGAATGATTGTGCAACTGTCACACACCTGCAGAACATATTCAGAACTCGTAATTACATTTATAGCTGTCAGAATCATAAATCAAATACCCGCCTTCTATACTATTTCATGCTGTGTTGAAAGTCTCATTATATGTAAATTGCTCTGTGTTTTGTATATATTAGCAACATAAGTAGTTTTAATAAAACAATCGGCAGGTTATTAGTGAGCAAAACAACTGAGAATACAGATTGTATTAGTAAATACATTGAAAAATGAATGTTTACCACGTTATAACATTTACATTTTATGGACAAGGCAGATTCTTGCATTGAGTAGTTAACTAAACATACATAAGTCAATATTCATGTTCATTCAATGTGTATAGCTCAATGTAAATTTGCTATTATTACTAATTTATTACCAACACATGGGAAGAACATTGTGCCAACCATCTTTATTATAAGTAAGCAAATAAATTGTAAATATAATACAATAAGGTGTCTAATAACACTGCACTGTGGTCAAGCTAAAGCCTGTAATGGCTGTAATACAATACTCCAAATACCTCAATATCGTCACTACGGTACTCAGATTCAGACACTGCAGTTTGATAGAGAAGGGTAAGTAACAGATCATAACATATAACACAAAAAGCATAGTGTTAAAAGCTGCTTAATATTACATATAAAACAAAAGCAAAGTGTTAAAGGCTGCTTAATATTACGGACATTTCTATGTTCTGTTACTACAGTTTAGAACTGCCTGACATATGATGTATATGATGGTCACCTCCCAACAGTGATTCCCATTATTTGTGTGAATGATTTTAAATTCATCTTAAATATGATATTCATCATACAAATGATACACAATATTACATGTCATGAAACTACTGTGTATTTATATATCAGGGGGAAATTATACAAAATGTCATTAACTTTTTACAGCTATATAGCAATGAGATTGTCTGGTTCTGAAACATGACATAACACAATGCAGATTTGATTGTCAGGGACATAAAAGCATAAAACATATAAATGACTGATTTAGCACAAATAGCCAAGTCTGTTTAGTGGGCCTTAATAGAATTACAGCTGTTAAAGGGTTTAAGTAGAAGTAGGTACGTACCTGTCCCTACTGCTGACACGAAACTTAAGCATGTCCTAGCAACCTTTAGAGGTGTTATGAGAGACGGCTGGTGTGAGGGAAGCACATGCTTGTGTCCTGGGCATAAAAGGATACAACAAGGGATAAATGGGAGGAAAGCAGGCCACTTTGTATAAGCAATAAAGCTTATTTTACCTCTCAGCTCCTATCTACTTAGCGGTCAATTTTAAGTATCACGGGACATATCGGCTTACTCAACCATGTTCTCTGTAAGAGGGATGATAGAAGGGGCACTGTATGCATATGAAGCTGACCACTGACATAAGATACTGCAGGTTACAACTGGCACCAGCTTAAGAGAATGCATTTGGAGTATTGCTGATAACACTGACATCTTATAAAATCATTGTAGTGGCCAAAATGTGAATATCAAGTGAATAGCAAATGTTTTACAATGACCTCTGAGCCCAATAGGTCATTTAATTATATAGGAATATGTATTGATATTTTAACATTTTTATGATGAAACGCTTGAAATGTTACTTACACTCATTTGAATTCTTGGTAATAGGTAAGTAATTGTGAAGACTGTGTCTGGGACTTATCTATAGTTTGATAAAGGAGTTTATCCAGGGTTTGAGAGTATTTGGAATAACTGGTGGAAAGCTACACCTCAGCGTATGCATGTTAAACTCCAAGGAAAGGCAAATATACTCTGTGAAAACAGAATTAGAGTTGAAAGGTTATGTTGTAAGTGAGATCTATGTACTAAAGCAAAGTATTTATCCTGCTAGCAACTATAGAAATTAATCTGCACCCTCACATTACAACATGGTTTTCTTCAAGTATACACCTGTGTTCCAAATACTCTCAAATTCTGGATCAGCCCCAGTTAGTACTGTGGGCCAGCCAGTATTTCTAAAGAACATAACACAAAATATAATATTCATGTTGACAATGCATATATCTATGTATCTAAGGTATGTGATCAGTGGGGTTTTGAAAGAGGAAGCACGTGTATTGTGTATACAATAGCTCTCTAATTTAATATAAAATTAAACAGCATAATCATAACACTGGATTTCAGAGATGCATTAATATCCCTTAACAAATATTTGAATTTCTTTTATAATGTATATAAAAATGGAGGATGCTATGGTACTGCCTCGTTGTATACAACAATACCGGGTTTTTTTTCCTTTACTGTATGTATAGCTCATTTTTGTCTGGTATTGGAATTCTCCATGTTGGAGGCGCCTGATTTCCTTTGTTTGTATTTTGTATAAGCATGTGAAATAAAGAAGTTACAAAAAGAGGATGTTTAACAAACCCTGATTATTTTCCACAGCTTAAGAGACACCTATTTCAAGATTTTAAAATAAAATTGTCATATATAGGGAAAAATGTAATTATTTTTTATACAGGGAAAATACTTTACTTTTTATTAAAATCACATACTGCAAAACTTTATGTTCAACTAAATCTAAATTAGAGGTCAGCTAGGAAACTCCATATGCTGTTTTACATGCCTTTGACAAGGTGTACACTTTTACCTAATTGCCTTGCTCTCAAATTCTGGATCGGTTGTGCATGAGTATTGTACAGTGAGTGTTGTACAATAGTTAGCAATACACTAACACTAGGTCTGATCTACCCAGGGCAACATCTGTGTTGGATGTCTTTATTAGCTCTCTAAGTGCCAGATTATACATAATAATACATAACAGGTGAACTTAAATATAAATTTAATTTTACATTGAAAAACTGCAGTTCTATTGTTTTTAACAGCAGGGGGAACTTTTTCCTCACAATTCCATATTCCCCTGACCTTAATCTTTCATTAAAGGGCTTTGCTATGATGGCTTCAAATGGCCTATTCCGACCTCACCTAAAACCCCTCGCTAAAAGCAAGAAAATCCATAGTCAAGCTCCTTACTTATAGTATATATAGATGAAATTATATATGTACTGCTCACAACCTATTTTAGGATCAATATGTAAAATGGTATTTAAAGGGTAATTAAGGTTGTCTAAAATAGAGCCCAGTGTTATGCACAGAGGTGATTCAATCCAGAGTTTTATCTTCTGCTGACACTAAAGAGAGAACAGAATCCAGAAATCTGAAGTCATCATATGTGATTACTCAGGATCAATAGTACACAGAATTAGTACACTCTGGCAGCATACATAAGAAAGTACATGGCCATATGTTGTAATTAATACAGTCGTTTGTGTGACTTATTGGTTGTAGGTTATTATAACACTGCATTTACACTGTGTTCCTTGACGAAAGCCATCATAGTTTAGGGTCTGATCCAGACTGTCAAAAAGATCACGCATGCACTCTTGCTGTACATAAATTGTGTAACTAACACACACTGGGTACAAAGCAAAATGTACAGTAAGGGCTTGGCTAAGCCCATACGTACATCTGCACCACAAGCTTTAAAGAAAAACTGATTTGCTCCCGGTGGGGGGGGGGGAGGGGTTCCCGCATAAGGAGGAGACTAGGAATCTGCATTATTAGCAATGCTAATTTAGTATCCGGCCCTTAGTTACTATCCAATCAAAATGCATTCTAATATTGCTATGATTATGTTGCCACTTTGTTCACATACAAAGTGATTAAAGCATTGATGCTAGTCAGGGAACATTTGTGGGATGATATTCTGATGACAGACTGGTAAAGGGGGCATACATATGGAGGCTGAACAGGAGGGGGGCTTGTGCATCACGTGTTTGTGAAGCTGATAATACTATGGTGGAAACACAGAAACAAATAATTTACTAAACTGTGGGAAAGGAAGATGCTGCCCATAGCAACCAATCAGATTCTAGATACATTCTTTAGTAACTGGAAAGTGAGAGCTAGAATCTGATTGGTTGCTGTGGGTAACCTCTCCACTTTCTGTTTAGTAAATCTGGGCCCTAAGAGTTAAAAAGCAAAACTTACTAGCTCAATTGTAACCTGCAGACTGAACGTACAGTTTTGCATTATTTGGGTTGTATGCACAAAAGCAAAGTATTTTCTCTGCTTACACAAACATTTATATTCATTTGTCCAGCTGCACATGTTTTGCTCTTACTCTCAATTTGTACCTCAGCATTCCTACCAGGAGCGGGAGGAAAACTGGCTAAACACCACAATGATAAGACTGGCAACCTTTTTGTCACAAGAGTGAATCTAATAGTGTAATAATTTCTACAGTCATTGTTGCCCCACTAAAAAGAAAGCAACAGTACTTATAACTCAAGCTTTAGTCCCAGTAAAACTGCCATTTAAGTTGCCACAGACAGGAGATTCATGCTCCCTTGTGTTTCTCTAAGACCAGCAGAGCAGCATGAGCTCGTGGTACTGAGGAATATTGCTATTGTCAAGAAATATTCCTGAACTCATTACTCCCCTCTTTCAGTTGGAAAGGGCAGGGGCTAGCAGCGCCTATCGCACAACTTCACCCTTACCCCTCTTAAGACCACTATGATTATTCCTAAAACACGTACTTAGTTTTTTTTGTGGAAGAGATCCCAGCCTCTAAATCTGGAGCTTAAAAGTTCTGTTTACATTTTAGATCAAATGGTTCAAATCTCAGACAAGGTCATTGAGATCTCATTGGGTAAGTAAATGTGGTTCAGGGAACAGAAAGCTTCAAAGGTTAGATCAAGCATGTTTATTTACGTTTGGCCTATTCTGGAGGGCACTGGCAATTTTTACTCAAGTTGATAAATTAGGTTATGCACAGTAATATTTTCGTTTCTGCTAAAAGATTCATTGGGAACATCAAAATGCATGCACCTATAACCCATTGATCAACCTGGAGTCTGACACAAGTGATACAATAAAAATAGGGAGTCCAATATTGATCTTGTCTAAAATTTAAAGAAACATTTCTGATGTTTACCTCACCACAGATAGGGAATTGAGTCTAGACTGGGTTTATACAATTTTTTTTTTATTTTGAATGCTGCATGTTTCTCTGTCACAACTTTTATGTTTGTGATATAAATAACAATGTAAATCTTTTGACCAACCCACAAAGGGTCTGAAACTGGCCACACACTAGAAGGTTATCAGCCCAATTCCACCATTATTGTGGGAGAGGTTTATCCTGCTCTAGCTCTAGTTTTATTATCGGCTTTGCCGCAGTGCTGTGAATGGGGAGAGGAAGTCCTGTGCTGATTGACAGGCATACTTGGGATCTGAGCTGGCCAACCATCCCAATTCTGAATTATGGCCCTAGTGTATGGGACCGATAACAAGACGTTTCCCCAAGGGAAAACTGTGGCACCCACCACACTAGAGGTATAATTGCTCTAGTTTGTACCCAGCTTGTGCTTTTTTTGTAGTTTATCTGTGAAAATCTGTGATTTGTAGATTCATCAATCATCCATTACAAATCTAACATTATTATAATTATTATTATTATTATTATGCACTCTATAAGATTTCTAAAACTCTTGGCCACAATTTAAATAAAAGTCCTGAGCAGATAAGCAGGACTCATCAATGCTAACAGAACTTGGCACACATAATTTCCGCTGTTGCCATTTTATGGTATTTTCTGCATGGATAAAACATGAAGCAAAGTCAGACTGTTTCTTTAATCTGTATTGTGGTCCTTCAAACAAATTATCCACAATTCTCCGTATTGAAGAATTCTCAGTAACAGGCTAGCATATCCTTGCTTAACCTAAGTTCGGCAGCTTGCATTTTAAGGGATGTGTTATGGAAGGGGTTGAATGGCATGTAAGCTTGCGGGCAGGGCCCTCTTCCCCACCCATTCTGTCTGTTACCACCTAGTCATGTCTTATTGATTGTTCAAATTGTAAAGCGCTACGTAATCTGATGGCGCTATATAAAATCCTGTTGTACAGGTATCTAGAGAAAGCATTTCATTCACCTTGCAGCCATGTTTTCCAGTCTGAACTATGGGGTACACAATATCTGCTTATGATCAGTCAAATCTGAATCAGGAGCTGTGCCCGGCTCCTTCTTGTGATGGTCCGGCGTCTCCGTCTTGCATGCAGAGACTCTGTATAACATATACAGCATCTCTCGGTACAAGACGGAGACACCGGCGCATCAAATTTTTATTTTTTTTACAGGTATTTGATCCGATTGATCAACGATATCGCTTGTTAAGGTTTTTCTGCGTTTTATCAGATAGGCACAAGTGACTATAAACTGCTTTATCACTGTCCTGGGAATTCAGCTTACCTACACTACAGTGTCTGATCAATTCAATAATTCTAGCAGGGTGTAACCAGTTTATTATTTTACTTTGCAGATTTAAGATTATTATCTTTTATTTGCAATTCATTTGTGAATGCAGTGGTAGGCCCCTTACAAATACTGTATATACAACTGAACCCTGATTCTTAAAATCAGAGTAATAGCAACAGAAAAAATGTTACTATTGTCTGATAAATGTCATCAAATGAGCATTTTAAGGTTTGTCTGGTCACATAGGTCTCTATTATTGTCTGTACTCCGCCCTCCCCTGTCTCTTTCTCTTACAATTACACTCACATCAGGACCAGCCAAAATGTATTTTTTGGAACAGGCTGCGGAAGATAAGGTGTTTCCCAGATTCCAGAGACTGAGAAGAAACATCTGGAGCTAATAACAGTTTCAAGAATGTGCACCCCCTCCAGACACACAATACTAAGATCTATAGCCCCTCAAAATATCCATGGAAGGGGCTCAAAATCTACTGGAATTTCGAGGTGGAGTAGTAAGGATTTAACACTTTATCTTCCACAAATGAATAGTTCGAATTAATACTGCATTAAACATCAAGTTTTAAAAAAGTTATTTTCATTTTTTCTATCTTTAAATAAAGAAAAAGAAATATATCATGAATTAGGTAATTACAATATAATAGCACTTAATAGGGCTGATCTGTAAAAAAATAACTTTTTACATTAAAACAATTGCAACTCATAATGGTGTCTATTTACTAAGCGGTGAGATTGCAGTGAGATTGCAAATTGGGGATGTTGCCCATAGCAACCAATCAGATTCAAGCTCAGTTTCATTTTACACACTGCAATATGTGAACTCGAATCTGATTGGTTGCTATGGGCAACATCCCCACTTTTCAATCTCACTGCTTCGTAAATATACCCCAATGACACAATGTAAGAGGTCATACAGTTGCTGAAATGTGTATGCTTAAAATCATTTCTACATACAGTAAGAAGAAAAAACATTTTTATGATTCCATTTCTATTCACTTTTATACAAAAGTACTCGCAATAATCAGAAACTATCCTGTACTCACGAAACAATTAAAATCAATGTAACTACACAGAGCTTGCCTGCACTGTGTCCAAAAGCTATGTGCTGAACCTTGTCAGGTATCCAAAGGTAGTATTACAATGCAGGCACTACACACATCCATGTTTTGTGCTCTACAAAACTACAAAAACACACAATAGGTCTGATCAAAACAGGTCCCAGTGTAGACCTGGGAAAAACCAAACTTTGAACTGAAGCATATCCCCCAACTGTCCCAATTTCAGAGGGACAGGCCTGCTTTTGGAGGACTGTCCCGTTTGCATGCCAGTTTGTCCTGATAAGGGGACAAACTGGTAGGAAAGTGGTTTTTAACCCCTTCCCGTCCTGCACCGTATATATACGGCGCAGCGGGAAGGTCCGTAATGACGAGCGCCGTACATGTACGGTGCTCGTTTAACTGTCACTCCCGCAGCATCGCAGGGTGACAGTATAGTAATGGCAGCTGTTACTGACAGCTGCCATGCTACTGGAGCCAGGGGGGGACCAAAATAATTGGTCCCATCCCCAACAAAGGCTGCGATTGGCTAGTCAATTCTGACTAGACAGTTGCAGCCTTAAAGGGACAGAAGCCTGACAGATCTGTAAGATCTGTCAGTCTTCTGATAGCAAGCGCAGATCCTGTGCTTATTTTACACAAACAGGCTATTAGTAGCCTGTTTGTGAATAAATAAGAGCAGGGTCTTTGTAAAAAAAAAGTAAAATAATAATAATAATAAAAATAATAAAAATATTAATTAAAAAATAATAAAAATAATAATAAAAAAATAAATAAAAAATGAAAAAAATTGATTTTGTTTTTTAACTTTTTTTTATCATTTCCGTGTGGGGTTTTTTTAAAAAAAAAAAACAATTTTTTTTTTTACTCTACTTACAAAAGCTGTCATAGTAATAACGGCGGTTACTATGTTCAGCTTTTGTTAATGAGACTAATGTGAATATTTCCAGCATTTTCACATTAGTTTCATTCACGATAGCCCGCATAGTAACTACCATGAGTACTATGCCAACTTTTGATGAAAAAAAAAACCTGTAAAAAAAATTGTAAATGTAAAATTAATGGTTAATCCCTGCCCTCCCTGACAGGAAAAATGTTCACGCTATAAAACATCAATGGGGTTAAACTGCTCACTGTACCCATATATGAATTTCTTGAGGGGTGTAGCTTATAATATTGTATCATTTGTTGGGGGATTTTACTCTACTGATACAACTGGTGGCTCTGCAAATGCAACATGGCGCACTAAAA
>JABWIB010001166.1:75942-89497 GCA_016617825.1 Platyplectrum ornatum
CGACATTGCGCGCTCAAAGGATACCATGTCAGGGAGGGGGACCCGTACAGGCAGAGACTGAAAGTGGTAGAGCAGTTTAGGGAGGATAGACATCTTCACAGCCACGATCCGGCCCAGCCACGAGATAAATAAGGGTTTCCATTTTGCAAGGTCAGCTTTGAGGAGTTTGAACAAGGGGGGAAGTTAGCATGGTATAAGGAGTCAAATGTTGGTGTAATAAAAATGCCCAGATAGCGGAGTTTCCGAGGCTGGAGTCTGAATTTGAATTGGGCAACTAGGCGCAGGGGCGCTAGTGAGCAGGGGAACAGTGCAAGAGAAGGGCTTCAGACTTAGTAATATTAATTTTATAGCCGGAGAGGCGACCTTAGTCCTCCATGACCCGGAACAGACAGGGGAGAGAGGCATCCGGGTGACGCAGGGTCAGTAAGATGTCGTCAGCGAACAACGAGAGTTTGTAGTCCCTATCGCCCACCCTAAGACCATGAATGGCAGTGGTCTCCCGGATCACTGCTGCTAGAGGCTCTATAATGAGGGCAAAAATCATGGGGGAGAGAGGACACCCCTGTCTTGTGCCGTTTGACAGTTGGAAGGGATCCGAAGGAGAACCATTGACCATCACTCTGGCAGAGGGGTGGGTATAGAGAGAAAGGACGCTCGTGAGATAGTCACCCGATATGCCGTAGTAGCGGAGGGCTTCGGTCATGAAGAGCCAAGAGATTCGGTCAAATGCCTTCTCCGCATCTAAGGACAATACTGCCAGTGGCGTCCCACGAGCGTTGACAATCTGAATGAGGTCAATGATCCTCCTTGTGTTGTCCCTAGCCTGTCTGCCCGGCACAAATCCCACCTGGTCGTAGTGTATCAGTCCGGGGAGGACTAACGCAAGTCTTAGTGATATCTATTTTTTATAGACCATATTGGTCGACACATTTATTCAGTGCTACTTCACATATTTATAGTGTGACAATAGTAGAAATTGAGTAGAAAATGTTTACTGTACTTGGTATGAGTCAAAATCCTGTATGTTGAGCAGCTAAAGTAGAGATAAGATGTTGTATCACAGCACATCCCTGTTTTAAAAGGGATGTGCTGTGACAAGAAAATGTCTATAATAATGTAAACCTGAGAAAACTGACAGCGGGTTATAAAAATACTGCGACTTATACTTAGGGGCCTGGCGACAGTGTTCCAGATTCCTCACATACTCATCCTCAACAATGCAGAAAAAGCATTAGATTTATGTTTTTGAAACAGTTTGAACCTTATATATAGAGACTAATACAGCGTGAAAATAACTTCATGTACTGTGTCCTTTCTGTGTCACGCACACAGAAACCATAATGTCACCTACCGATGCTACAAGTTACGCCAAAGCAATAAATGTTTTCTTATAGTATAAAACAGGATCATTTGTTTTCCATTTGTCCTTGACATCAGCAGAGAGAAACAACCCCACTCCCAGTCTGTGTGTGACATTAGTTGAGAGCCCATGTCTTTTGGGTGTGACACTGCAACCATAATATGCTTTTCTTATTGACAAATTGAGAGTGTGTAGCATTTACACAAGCTTCAACATGAATCTTAGGTACAATACCAATAAAAATATCAAAATCTTGAAAACAACAAATTAAATGATCAATGTTTATGTCACTACAATGGATAAATGGGGGCAGTATGTAATAGCGATCTACAGAATGCCAGAATAACAGTTAACCTGCCATTACTAAAATACAGACTTATGCTGATACGTGTTTGGCACCTGGGTGGTCAGCAGCTGACAGTACAGAGCAGAGAAGCAGACAGCACAAACATATAAAGTTTGGAAACCACTGTCCTATATCCTTCTATTATGTCCTGTAAGTATGACATAGACTGTGTGGTGTTCAATTTTCTTTTGTTAAATAATTGTGACATGTCTCATTACCCACAGCCTCGATTCCTAGATAACAATCAGTAAAGGCATTTTTCTAAACCTCACCTACAGCCCCCATATACATGCTTATGCTACACATCTACCATCTCAAACAATGGAATGTACAGACAGTGAAGAGACTTAATAAAATATTAAAATGGAGTTCAGGTTACATTTATCTACACAGTTTATCTCTTATAGGTAATTTACATAAACATGGCAGTAATATAGAGGTGTACGGATCAATGAGTGTAGTGATTGAAATGATTTGTATGAAATAAGTGATGAAAATCATTTAGAAAGTGAACATCTGCTTCACAGACATTATAAAACATTATTATGGGAGTCAGTGACACATGGGGCTTCAGGTCTACAGCATCTCTCTTCTGTCAGGCTAGGAGAAGAAGCCCAGTGTTGGGTGAAATGACTTTTGTGCCATCCCAGATTCATATACTTCACATGTACTTTACCTAGCGCGATATTTTCAGACCCTTAATAAACAACCACCTGTATTCCAAACATTGGAAAACCCCCTTTGAATCCCTGCTTTTGCCACTTGCAATCATAACCTGAATGCATAAAGTTCACACAGATGTAAAAATGCATCCTTCACCGCTGAATCCTAAATTATATCGCTACAAAAAAACCCTTGTCCTTGCCAAGTACATAATAACATATCTGTGTATGGTCCCACGCTACTTGTTTTTTATCTTGTTATTGGAAACAGAAGGTGAAGGATGTTTCCAAACCACAGAATAAAGCGTTTTGGGGTTTCCCTCCCTAAAAAGAAACATTATTACCCTTTGGGTGAACTAACAAAGGAGCTGGCCCTCCATATTTCATTTTTATCTGGCTATATATTAAACAAACTGGTCCAATAACACCCTGAATAGTATTTTTAAGCATCTGTGCGTTATACTTGAAGGACTCATTAAGACCTCCACTACTGCTCTCAAAACACCAGATCCCTGCAGTATTCAGCTTTCCATACTTGCACAACTACTGACCCTACATTAACATCTGTCCACCGTCCTTACTTAAAATGAGGTTAGTGCCGAAGTGAGGGCAAAGAATGCCTTTTAAACCCTGGGGCATGATAACGCCATCAATCCGAAATCCATACTGATAATAATATTGTGCTCTGGTTAAAGTGGCAAAAAAAAACAAATATAAAAAACCCATAAGCCGCTCCGAAGGAGCTGCCAGAGAGGTGAGTTCTATGATTGACAGGCCATTCAGCTGGCCATTCATAAAGAACTTCCTCTTCTGTCGGCTGTATCGGAACAGAAGGGAGGGGGGAGCAGCTGAACACCTTTACTAGAACAATATCATTCTAGTGTATGGTGCTGATGGAACTCCATGTAACCACTGAATGTATCCTGTTATGCAGATGGAAAGTTTTTAGCTCAAAAGTCTGGATACTGAGGATCCAGAACCGCACTATAAGCACCAGTCCAGTCCAAAGATATTAGTCAATAAATACTATGCTATTTTTTCTCCTCTTATAGCTCTTAAAATATGATTGAGATGGGATTTTTGTTACTGTTATTTTTGTTAACAGTAAATCAGCACTGTATGCGATTCATTCTGAAGAACTAAAGGAAAAATAAATCCATTTTTGGGGATGCTCCGGTTTTGTAATATAATAGTACCACCTTGCATAAGCTACATAAGAATGCATGAGAGTACAGGTGAAGACAGTGGAAGGAATTTTTGTAACATAAGTTTAAAGTAAATATCAAATATCTTCCTGAAGCAAATTTAGGGGACATTCTTCTTGGTGGCTTTGATTCCTAGGACTGTAAAGCACATGCACAGTTTGGGAGGAAACGTGAGATAAGCTTTAGAATTGTGTCTTAAACTTCAGCTATTGAGCTATGTTATCTTTCATAGAACTTTTGTATATTGTATTCATGAGAATACAGCCATGAGGCAGTAGGATTGTGTTATAGGAGACAGCAGGGTAAATAAGGAAACAAAAGTACCATTTATTTGAACCCTCATTACATGATATTTAAATGCAGGTACTACAAAATAGCATTATTTGGGTTAATTAATTGTTTGGAGAGCCAAACAATAAAACAGTCAGGAATGTTTTATTGCCGTTTTAAATATCCATCTTGCCCACACACTAGAGCGATAACCCAACATTGGTTTTTGTCCATAACAACTAGTGTATGGCCAGCTGAAGGGAACACTTTAGATTTAACTGTGGATGTTTTTTTTACCATGTCCTCATGCCTTGAGCATGATATATTTTATTATGTGAATGATATTACAGTCTATAAAATGAGGCATATGTGCAAATAATATATAAGTATAATGTTCAAAGAGATTGTGTTAAAAATTACATTTGGTAATTCGTATAGCTGTGATATTCCACAAAGTTTAAGCAATTTGAATTCTGTATGAAAAATAAAGTTACTGAAAGAAAGAGTTAACCATACCTGTTTACAGCTATTCAATAGTGGGGTAAAGCCCATTCCAATAATTCTGCGCTGCAATGCACTTAGGGTATGACTATAGCCATGACTGTGATTATGTACTGTACTGTACTGTGATTATGATGAATAATGATTTCACAAATTCGCTTAAAGCATATAAATATTTATACACATTTTACTAGTGAGTCCAAATGTCTTTAGCAAAACACAGCAATAGTATTTCCATACAGCATTNCAGTGGAATAAACCATGCAAAGCATGTTGCAGGTAACATTATTTGACTGATAGGTCTAGACAGTCTGTCATACACAATTATGTGTCTCTTAACAAGATATAAAAAAACCTTCCTTTAGGAATACAGCTATAAGCAGTAGAATTCTTTATTATATATTCAGATACAATGCAAAGGTGGAAGGGACAGGCATTTTTTGTATTTGAATAGGCACTTTTTTGCATTTCATATGAAAATGAATGTTACTCTTTATATAGTCAATGACTGCCAAAATGATTCCAACCAGGATGAAATAAAAGAATAGTCCATAGTTACACAATGCAATCTAGAAATACAATTGTAGTGTGATTGTAACTAAAGGGAGTGTCCTTAAAACAAAATATATGTATGTATAAAGGTTGTTGATAACATTAAAGACTAGACTGAAAATCCAAACAATCTGATAAGGTTTATCCTGCCTAGTCTGGTATTGGACATATGCACATTTTTTGTAAACATGTATGTTATGTATATGTACACTATGTTAATATAGTGCTGCTCTCAAGTCAGTGCAACACATGCCTCAGAATATACTTATGCACTGTGGGTACTCAGAGATCTTATGTACTGAGATCTTAATCATAATCACTCTCCACCAGCTACAAGTACACAAGTGATGGGTTAACAACACAGCTAAGGTCGGAATACAGGTATTTTAAGCTTATACTTAGATATAGATCTCGGCAAACCATGGTGTACTGCAGGGGGATGAATATTTAAACAATTAAGCATTGCCATTTAATAGCTAACTCTAAATTGGTGTTTATTACAGCTGTTCAGAATTTGTCTTTTCTCTAAATGTAAGTAATGAAATGACAATTTTACATTTCATGTTTTCACTGATATGATTTCTTTTTGTTATAGAATAACATTATTTACAGCTATTAAGATGCAATTGATGTAACAACTTTTTGTTAATAAACAAAGCTGCCTCAACCCCTATGCTTTCACTTCCCTATGCATATCTGTCTTCAGTCTACATCCTGTTATACATGTTCTGGATGATCTCTTTATATGCCCATAGGCTATTTCTACCCTTTTATTTTACTCCCCACATGCACCAAATAAGCAGTTGGAGGACTCACTCAGGACTGTGGCTGCACGTCTAAAGCTTGAGCCGATATATCTCTTAGTAAGAATACAAGGCACATAACACGGGGGTTATGTTTCCGCCTCTTGAGCACACATATGCTTAGTTACCTGTAACAGTGAGCAAGGTAGGGCAATGGGTGTGTGTATTTAAATTATCCAATCAGAATGCCTGAGTGCTCAACTGTGTACCTGAAGTGTGACACAGGATATATAACCCTTTGCATACTTGTCATTTGTGCATTTAAACATTTAAATTCAAACTGCTGCAATGTTTTTGTCCTTCACTCATACAGTTACATCCACAAACATGTCGATCACTATGAAAAAAGAGCAATCAATGGGCCAGATTCAGATTGACACTCTCATGACTTACACTCTCTCGGGCAAAACCATGTTGAATTGCAGGGGAGGTAAAATAAATGTTAGTGTTTGCATGCAGGGAGAATACTTTATTTCTGCACTTTGCACTGTTATTAGGCTTGTGCTAGGAAACATCATCTCTCACCAATGCTGAATGCAACTAATTAATCCCCCCCCCCCCCCTGCAATTCAACATGGTTTTGCCCATGAGAGTGTAAATCATGAGTGTGAGTCTGGCCCTATGTGGCTGATCCAGAGTAGTCAGGTGATGCTCAGCGAAAATAAGCACTGTGCATACTCATAACAGGAGAGAGTGACGAAAGATGGGTGCACTGCTGCCCACCCGAATGAGCATCCGCCTGTTCTTCACTAGTGGATCAGGGAGCTCCATGTTTTGATGTCATATCCCACCCTTAATAAAATTAAACATTCTGCCTTCTGAGATCTCCTGAAAGACAGAAAGTTTAAGACAGCAACCCTGTTATCCATTATGGATTTTTGTGTAGTTAAAAATGTAAATTTTTAACAATGTAAGATATCTTGCCAGCCAGTTTCCTACCTCAAAGTCTTGCACTGTTATAGACAACTATCACATAATATAAATGTTATGACAAATACTGGTAAATATAAATGATTGTCATATATTCCTGTGTAGGATGCCACTTGCTAGGGCCAATCCAGAGTGATGACAGGTGTGTACAGTAGGGACACATGCTTACCAATGGTTTGACCTTCCATAAATTAAGCCTGTTGTAAAACATTATATTATTTTAAAACAATAACACCTTATCCCCAAAAATCTAAAACAAATATTTCTAGAACTGAACTGAACACTACCTTAACATATACAATCAAATAGGCAATTAGACTCACAAATAAACCATACAATAGGAGGTAGGAGGTACCTGTGGGTGCAGAGGGTACCTGCTATATACAAATTTTCTCTATTAAGACCCTACCTATGATATAGAGTGCCCATCCTGAGAAGGGTGACCCTGTGCTGGAACAGGATTCCCTATGTATCCCAGTGTCCCTAGAGAGTCCTCATCCATATGAAGTGTTTGCCAGCATTAACAAATAAACAATGAACAATAAAAGATAATCCAATAAAAATTATATGTACATCACGCTGATTTATTCCCTTATCATGGGATATATAC
Source organism: Platyplectrum ornatum (assembly GCA_016617825.1). Lineage (NCBI taxonomy): Eukaryota > Metazoa > Chordata > Amphibia > Anura > Limnodynastidae > Platyplectrum > Platyplectrum ornatum. Next base: position 83,182 of record JABWIB010001166.1, read on the forward strand.
ACATTACATTATTTTCCCTAAAACTTACCAGATGATGGGGGAAAAGTTGCATTGTGATCAAGAGATGGGACCCAGAGCTTCTTCACTGTGTCAACTGTCGATGATCTCTGCCAGGCTTTATCCTCCAGTAATATGTTCTGTAAAAAGAAGCCCTTTCACTTCTTTGTCTACTGCTCCCAATGCATCCACTATAAGAAGATATACATTATCTCCTTCCCTATTGTTTACCACACTGCCCCTCCCACACATTCTTCACTTTTCAGCTTTACAATTAGACAAAGTATTTCTTTTATCACTGGCAAACACAATAGCCTTACCCTCTGATTACTTTACTGTCTGTTAGGGAGTAATGCTGGATACAACATATATTTTGTGGTGTTGAAATGTACATTGACATCTTTCTTTTTGCCATCTTATCCATATCACATACGTTAAAGAGTCACAATGAATGGCTCAAACAGTGATTACGGAATAAGTGAAATGTATCTATAAAATGTCAACATTATACATAAACACAGTGCCATTTATGTGGGGTTACTAGGAGCATATAATAGGAGCATGACTGATGGGCATATGAAGGACTGTTGTACTGTAGTGGAGCAATTGAACCTTTTTATAATATATAGGTATAATATTAGGTGGTAGCATTTGTCATGCAAAAATACCAGAATAATACTAATCAAGTTTAAATCTGTTTTATTAATATGATGCTCATTCAGGTGGGATGGTCCTGACTCCTTATTTGATACGCGTGTATCATGAAAATTGAAAATAAATGAGAGTATAGAAAAATAACCTATATAATTTCTTATTTCTATGAAGGTGAAGCACCATGTATATGTAATAATTAGATTGACTACTACTTACAGTAAATCACGAGGAAGTATGGGCTACATCAATTATTTTCTAGGCCAAATAGAAAATATTCTTATAACATGTTTATCTCACAGCATCTCCAAAAATATGACATGGACATACAGCTACCTTAAAAACAGGATACAGTGCCAAGATCTCCCGGAAGGCAGTAAGTGTAAAGCTGGGCATAAGATAAATCGTTCGAATCGAATGATCTTTCAAAAAATTGTCAGATTTAAAAAAAAAAATTGTATGCAAATGATAGGCTGTTATCGTTCAAAAATAGGTTTCAAGAGATTTTTGGATTTTTGTACAAACTTAAATCATTTTTTAGGTAAAACATCGTTCAGTGTATGGGCACTTGCAATAATTCTGCCATTAAGACCCACTTTAGAAGCATAAACTGTATTTTTACCCATACAATTATTGTACAGTGTATGGCTGTTTCCAAAAATTGGTTCATTTTTCATCCAATTTTCAGATTGGACGATTTATCTTATAGTGTATGCCCAGTTTTAATGAGCAACCCTGTGTTTTACTTAACATATTACATACATGTTCTCTTTTATGAAATTAGGAAAATGTATGGTACAGCTGAATTGCCTGTGCACTTTGATGGCACTACATGATCTACTGAGATGCACTGTTACAAGGACATTTAATGATGCAGCTTTCAGAAAACCCCTGCAGGGCCAAAGCTCAGAATAATTAGTGGACACTGCATACTCTCCATTAGTTTTACTGGCTAGCATGCTCTCACATTATCCTCCCATAACAAGCAGAGCACAGCTGGGGACACACACATTGCATACAAAAGTCCTTGGAGCAGCAACAAAAATACAAACAACCTGGACAAACCAAGTTGTCGATGAACATTATCTATGTATCTATGTATTGCTGTGGATGAACACAAATACTAAATAATTGAACAAACTTGCTGTGCTGATGCTGAATACTCTGCATTATCTTTATTGCTCAGAACATACCACTGTTTAACACATCGATCACATCTAGTAGATCAGTCACTATGTAAAAACATGCAATTACTTGCACACCACATAACACTCATTTTCGCACAAACATTCCCAGAATACTTCAGCTCTGTTGACTCTTTCACACAAATATTTTTTTCACCCGGGAACTGTTTTCCACAGTCTCCAAACTGAATCAGAAATTGCACTTAATTTTAGCCTTATGATCATTTTAGAGCGGCAATCAAACATTGTCATTATATCCCATATGTATGATTATACATTTAAGAGTGCATTAGTACTTATGCAAAGTGTTACTTTCCAGGCCTCTCCTTCACAATTTATATATGTAAAATATATATGGAGAACTCATATATTGGTAGGCAGGTACAGTATAATAATATGCATACTTTTCTATGTATGAGTCCTACAGAGGAACACCATGCCTCCCAATTGTCCCAATTCCAGCGGGACAGTTCAGATTTCAGTGCACTGTACCATTGCCCTTCCCATCTCATTTATTCCCTAAAGATGAAAGAGTTTTTTTCTTTTTATTATTATGTGCAGTCAGTGCTGTAAATAAGACAATAAGTGAAAAACATGTTGGCAGCATGTTACACACAGTACTATTCCTGCCTTTTGGGTTGTGCAATGCACATCCACTTCTTGGAAAAGATACACTCACAAGGTGGTATATGACGTATCCTCTCTGGCACACTACAACTTTTTACTATCCAAATTATTGGCAGGTAACAAAAAGCTATATCTTTAAATATCTTTGCACCAGATTAGACATGCATCTGGGAATGTATTTCATATTTATAAATAGTTATGGTCACTGTAGCAATGGTCACAACATTCACAATGATACAGCCAACACCATAATATCCGCTGTATTATTGTTTCATAGTTATGAAATCAGTATTATGGATTGAGAAAGTCTCACAATAGTGTGATACCTAAAGTCAAGTGTCCCCATTCCAGTGATACAGTCCAGTTTTTGGGTGACTGTCCTGCTGTCCTGACTGTCTGCACTCAGGAGTGGAGCTGGGGTTGGAACTGGGTGGGGCTTGGTGTGGGACTTATTTGTCCCATTTTTCAGAGACAGAAAAGGTTGAGAGGTATACGTGATGTAATGCAAGAACTGATGAATATGAGTGCAGAATGTAGATAAAGAATCTTACCACTTCTATACTCTGGGGACATGCTGGCAAAATCTCTCTGAGAATATATAAAATGCGGGGGCGGGCTAACGCGTTTCATAAAAAACTTATTATGTAGGTATTACCCCATAGTTACATAAGCTAGGATATCCGTATCAGAACATCTGGCATTGCGCCTGCATAGTGCCAGGAAAACACCCGACTTCCAACTTGGAAGAAACTTGGATGGGAAGCTTTTCTTTTTTGGTATCAAATGCTAATATATGCTAAGAGATGAAGAGCAATGTTTTCATGCCAGAAAGACCAGGTGTCAGAGTAGCTCATAAATCAGGTTGGGCCATAAATCCTCACGCACATGCAGTTCCTCCCAGTATAACAGGGAGTCCTACCCTTGCTACAGGTTTGATGTGACACTTTAAAAAACACCCAAATCTCCCAAACAACACTGGAAGGTTTAGGATCAGTTACAGTTAGATAAGCAAAACCAGTCACTACCCAGTCACTACACATGTATGGGCATGCAAATGCTTTGTTTACCTCTTTACAGGAGAGTTCTTAATGATAAAGTGAATGGCACAAATGACAGGTAGTAGTCATACAAAAGTGATATAACAAGCTAAGGATAATTAAATACTTTATATATGGCAATTACAAATATCATGTAGTCATTATATCAAGAGAAAACATGTGAAATAGCAAAAATATATAAATCTAATTACATTTACATGAAAACAAATCTTTTAAAATACTAAAGAAATGTGGTATAAAACTTGATCATTAATAAAAGTAAAGACATATGTCCAGAATTTCGGACACTACTTCCGGTATCCCAGGAGAGTCAGCAAATCTCTCATGGTACTATTAAGCCCCCAGACATTTTTGTTCTCTCTGCTTTCTCTTTATTTGAAAGCTGCTATCATATACCTGTTCTGCTCCAGCCTATAGATTTAGTTTATCTAGTCTTTCAGTATGTTCTGTGATGCATACCATGCATAATTTTATTGCAAAGTCTGTAAAGTATTTATATCCTTCTGGAGATATGGTGAAATGGTCTTAATGGACAAGAATTTCCAGAGGAGGGGGGAATCATTTATAAGGTATCGGTTTCAGATCTGTGAGGAATATGCTGGGGTATATCTTACATATATTTATAAGTAAATATATGTATGTAGGTGCAGTTTATTTATATTTTTATGTTAGTAAAAGGATTTACTGTAAATTATAGGCATGCAATGAAGAGGGGTAATTTTATATCTTGGAAGTTGAATAAGGAGATCATTACAATAATCAATGCTAGAGATGATTAATGCATGAATGACAGTTACAGAAATACCTTGTGTGAGATATTGGCGTATTCTGGAAATGCTATTGTAATGTAAGAAAGAGGATTTAGATACATATTGTATGTGAGGAATAAAGACAGTTCAAAGTCAAGGAAACACCTTTAACGCATTAATCTTGATGTGTAAGGATTATTGCAGCATTGTCAACAGAAATAAAGAGATCAGGTAATTTGTTTTGGCAGGTAAAATTATTACCAGCTGTTTTTGAAATATTGTGTTTTAGATGACAGAAGAATATCCAAGAATAAATAGCTAAAAGACATTTAATAACATGGGCCAGGACACTTGGTGTATAGGTAAATTCGTGTATCACCTGTATAGAGATAATACTTTAATTCAAATGTTGTTATTAGTTGTCCAAGGGAAGTGATATAAATAGAGAAGAGCAATGGACCTATGACTGAGCCTTGAGGTACTGTAACAGATAAAGAAAAGAACAGGACAAGTGGATCCAAAGAAGCGAGTAGGGTGAGAACCAGGAAAGGGCAATATCCAGATTATGTAGAAGCTGCAAGATCTGTAAATTCACTAAGCGGGGAGTTTGCAGCTCTCAGTTTCATTTTACATACAGGAGAATGTGAGCTTGAATCTGAATAGTTACTATGGGCAATTTCCCCAATTTCCAATTCCCCTGCAAACTCCCACTTCAGAAAACTGAAGAGACCATTAGATTTAGAAACAATTACGTAACTAACCACACACATGATTGCAGTTTCAGTGGAGTATTGGAAATGGAAGTTTGACATTAAGTAAAAAAAGTCAATTTGTTCAAGCATTACAGGTGAGAAAGGGGTGGAAACTTGGGGTCAGATTATTGTTTTTTCAGAGTTGAGACTGGTATTAATGTGCAGACAATAATAAATTTGTGGGATAGAATGAGGAATAGCATAACTCCCAACTGACCCAATTTCAGTGGTTTGGCTTTTTGGTGACTGTCTCGTTGTTTCGTCTACCTACCAGTTTGTCCTTATATGTGGACAAACTGGTAAATTAGAGTTTTTCTTTAAATTTATAAATAATTTGTGCCTAAATAGCGGCACAGCTTGGGCTTAGTTGGGGCAGGACATAGCACTAACAGGGCACAGCCGTGTGCGGCTTAGCCGAAACCGCATGGGACATGAGCGGAGCTGCCATGGGTTGGGCCGAGCTGGGACAGGCCCTTATTTGTCCAGTCTCAGGCTCCCTAAATGTTACGAGGTATGGCTAGGCTGAGCTGTATGTTAGTTGATGTGGAGCATAGTAACTCATGTCTGTTCTAGTCATTCATGTCCTTAAAGTATAAAAAAATATCATGTCCACTCTTGTAATTTGGTACTGGGGAAAAAGGGTGTGTTGAGGGTTAAGCAAAGATACACATGTACATTAAGGCATTTTGGGTTAGGAGAAATGTAGATTTTGTGACATTTTGATAATGTGGTAAATGTAAGTGTTCTGCTTTACTTGTGTAAATGATGGGTAACGCAAATCTGGAAAAAGCTGGATCAGGCCCATTGTAACATGCATAGCTCAATGAGCCTGCTTTGCAATTACTTTTAAACTATGGATCAGACTTAAAGTATTATTTAGTAATCCAACCCTAAGGATCCTTACATGAATCCTACAAAATAACAAAGAGTAATGTATATATTGTTTTTTTTGAGTAATTGAGTAATATTTATTGAACTTTTAAACGAAGAAAATATACAAACAAGGCATAGTCACCCACAGATCAGCATAACTGTCCCACCTTCTCCCCTAACCTGTGAACAGAGAACACCCCAGGTACAACACATTAAAAACATCTGCGACCAGTCCTTGTCTGAGACATGTCCAAGATCGCCTCCCACTTAGAAGGATGGGGGTTTAGGGCATCAGGAGAAATCTCAGAGGTAAGAGTGGCATAGACATAGGAAACTGCCTGTCGCTTGCCCAGATCCGGACTTTACATACTCTTGACTCGCTCCCGAGTGAGTAAAACCATGATGAATTGCAGGGGGAAAGGGGG
>JABWIB010001167.1:0-15235 GCA_016617825.1 Platyplectrum ornatum
ACTCCTCAATAGGCGGCCAGGTCACGCACCTGCCGCTATTGGAGGCTCCGGACACTCCTCCTCTCCAATCTTTCCTGTACTCTCCTTCCTTCCCCTTTTCATCTCTTTTCTGGGAACTTCCCTGAGGCCTAGCATTCCAGAGGGTCCTCTGCAGGAACAGGTAGGCAGGTCGAAAGGTGCGGGTCCCACAGGAAGTCAGGTAAGTGACCCTTACAAGTCCGCATTGCGTTTAATCCTTAGCTATGTTTTTTCGGCCAAAAAATGCAACTGTGAATAGCCTGCTAAAAATGCGCATTGCACACCCGGGCAGTTTAGCGTCTTGCGTGTATTTTACCGTCTTGTTGGAATTTTTTTTTTTTATTTGTGACAAAACTGAGGGAATAATGTAAAATGAATGTAATGTATTTGCTTATTTGGTGAACCTAACTATAATAAATGACCTGTTTGGTTAAAGTGAGTTTAAGCGTTTCCTTTACAGCACTGACATGACATTTTATACTTTTTATTCTTCATTTATTTTTCAATACCATACATAAGTTTAATCCATAAAATGAATATGGTGTTGGTCTGTTGTCATTTACCAAGCATTATAAAAAAATATTTACATTATAATATACAGTCCCACAGAATTCGGTAGCTGGAAACAATAATAATGTAAATTATTTAAATGTTTTAGTGTCAATAAAAAGTGCACAAAAGTACACATTTTCCAATATAAAAGTTGTTACACGAGTAGACACAGAGATGCAGCACTGTACAAAACACAAGTTTACAGGCCAGGGAACACTTCCTACAACTATTGCCAATGATCTGCAAAGTATAGGAAATAGACCAGTTAGCACCATCCCCAGACAGCCGCAAGCAAAAAGCCGCAGATGGCTAAAATTCTCAATGCGCAGCACTAAACGCAACAACAGGCACGCCCCGAAATCTCATTATAATATGCTGGCACGCCCATAATTTGCAGTTCCAAAATCTGAGGCGCAGAGCCCTGGAGACGCTTATGTGCGCCTGATTAGCGTGCGATTCAAAGTTCTTTGCGCATGCGCAGTGCGAAAAAATGCAAAAAAAGGCACACACTGCGCCCACATTTAGACGCAATACGCAACTCAGGATCAGTCCCTTGGAATCCCTCCCACCATCGCCCTTTACTGAATTACCCCTAAATGTGCAGCAACTTAACTATATGTTAACTAAGAGAGGTACCTCTCTAACATCCAAAGTTAATTAACAGTGCGGCATTGACTGTTAATTCACTGTTATTTCATTTTACCAGCCAGCCAGAGTTGTTTTAAGCTAACTATACTCAATTACTTCTATGGTACTCTTACATTACATGTATCCCGCAGGGGTGCTACAGTACATTTTAGAACCACTTTAATATATAACATATTGGGAAGGCTACTGCCATTCACTAAAACGATTATTAGGACAATCCGAGTGTCCCAACAATGGATACAGTGTATGGTCAGCGAGGATTTTTCAAAAGGCCAATAATAATGCCTGGAACACTTTGGTGCATTTATTAATAATTTACATACAAAAAATAAGCTTTCCCTTTTCTGCACGGATTCCCGCTGCCAGTATGAAGGGTGAATGGCGCTGTGTTTGAGACTTTTTTCCTTGTGAAAATTCTTCTGTTTTTTGCCCACCTTTTGTTATAGCCCTTCATTGCATTGTCTCCTTAAACTGAAAGTTGCATTATTAAATATTGTGTATAAAGGTAGATATATGAAGGTATACTGACTGGGGAGAACAAATGGCAAATTAAAAATGTATAAAAACGGACAGTGGAATCCATGAATTACTACTATATGATGATATGTCCTTTTAACATAGTCAATGTTAACATCGTGTTTTGCATTGTTCATTCCTATCTATTTACTTGAATCACTCTGTGGTTTCCTTTGCAGGAATCTCATGGCTATTTTACAATGTCTTCTTCTGCTCCTTTGTTTATATCCAATAACTGAAGGAAATGCTCAAAAGCCAAATATGTTACTGCTCATGGTGGACGACTTTGGAATTGGAGATTTGGGTTGCTATGGGAATCATACAATAAGGTAACAATATGTTGTCTCACACAGTACCTTTCCAAGACTTTGAGGCATGAAGGGGCTGACCCAGAGTTTTAAAGTGCATGTGCCTTTTATCCTGTATGCAATGTGGTATATGATGCTGTACATATTGCAGTAATATACAGACACCATAATAACTTATATGAACTGTGATATTATTGTATATACTCAAGTATAAGCCTAGTTTTTCAGTCTTTTTTTGTTCTGAAAGTGCCCCCCTCGTCATTGTCCTGTATGATGTCAATAAGTTATCCCAGTTTTTTTAGGTGAAATTAGGCACCTGGACTTATATTCGGATTGGCTTATACTCGAGTATATATGGTAACTGCATTTTAACTATGATTATTATATTAACGATGTTTTCAGTGATTATACTGGTCAACAAATTCCTTATTATGTTTTTGTTATGTTTTGTGGGTTGCTTAGAGTCAAGGAACAGTCTCAAAATGTGCATACATAGACTTTTTTACTGTGATCCCAAACCTACCAGCACGATCGCTGCTAACCACTCAGGCCCCCATGACTCATCCAATCTGCAGCGGCATAACCCACACCCACGTTCCTTGGTAGTATAGAACCAATTAGCACCCCTCAGCACCAGACAGCGGGAAAGTTTAAAAACCCCACATATCAGTTTCACCCCTGATGAAGTGATTCATATCATGAAACGTGTTGGTAAATACACCCACATTGACTTAAGAAAACTTTGATGGCTACTTTAATATTTATTGCACACATTGTACCCAATATGTAACTGTAGCCACCATATACAATAAATAGATAAATACTGCACAGCACAGCATTCCATTGTTGTAATTTCTGTCCATCCACACTACACAAAAAGTCTGCATATCAACACCAGTGTCCACCAGAACACCATCAGCCGACCCCACATACGGAGTCAACACTGAAACCTTGCCAACCATGAACCAAAGTATCAGTGCACTAAACCAAGGACTTAACCAGCAGAGGAGAAGACAGAGGGCACACAGAGCTCTACAACTGCATACTCGCCAACGCTCCCCACAAACCTGCAGACATTAAGGCAAGTCCACTGCGAGAACAGCAAGAACTGACAGTGACATAGTAGAAACAGAGCCACATGTCACCATGTAGACAAGACAATATGTTAGTTCCAGGGGCATATTTTGTTGGCACTTGTGGTTTGCGAGGTGCCAGCATGACCTGGTACACATGGCCATGTTGGCTTCTACAAGTGCCCTTATGGTTAAAAAAAACAGATGATTTTTTTTATTATTTTATGTGGCTTTAGATTAAATGAGAGGCAATTTGGACCAAAAAAACTCCCACAAACACCTCTTTTTTGGGGGCGAATAGTAAATCAGGTTGGCTATATTTTTTAAAAAAGTATTGATTTATTTTTCAATTGTTTTTAGTAAATGTCGATTTGACAAATCGCCAGAAACAATCATCATATAATTGACGATTTGACCTCCCCTGGTAAATCTTGTCCAAGCTGTGAGTCAAGAAACTGGACTTTCAGAAAAAAAAATCAATATGTTGTTCATCATTGAGGAAAACAAAAATAGTAATCTTGCAAATATGATACCTTTTAATGGCTAACAGAGAAAAAAGCAATGATGTTAAAATGCGAGCTTTCGAGACTACTCAGGTCTCTTCATCAGGCATGGTATAAAAATACATCTGACACACATATATACACACAACAGGGCAGAGACATTTAGAAGAAAAAACATTTTTTTTGGATGGAATAACATGATGAGTTGGATGATGAATCCTAAAGTTTCCAGATAAGAAGTGTGAAAGTTTTATTGTCGCAGGATTGATGTCTAGAGTCCAGAGCCCTGATGCCCCCACTATATCTGGATCATATGCTTTAAAAGTTGTAGTGGGCCATAAAGCCCTTGGAGCGATTCATTCCTGTGTTCAAAGTGTCAAAGATTGTCATAAATTTGTATTCCCAGACCCTCCTGTCCCTTTGGGATTTAAAATTGCCTTTTTAAAAAAAAAAAAAATCACTTTTATTACTTCACTGTGTCCAGAGCTGCAGAAATGCTTGGCCACATGTAAATGAGTATATTTCTCCTTTATTGTGATTCAATGGGACCTCATCCTTGCTTTAAGTTTCTGCCCTGTCTCCCCAAATGTTGGAATGAAATAAATATGCTGTATTCACACTAATGAAATGAATGGTGTCTTTTCAGGACTCCCAACATGGACAGATTAGCAAATGAAGGTGTAAAACTTACACAACATATTGCTGCATCTTCATTATGTTCTCCAAGTAGAGCTGCTTTTATGACTGGTCGATATCCCATTAGAATAGGTAAGATGATATTAGACACTGTGGGGCTGATACAGTATTGACCATATTCCTATTATCATTGTGTGTATTGCAGTTTATGTGCATTGTTCACGCCAAAGCAATGATGCATACAAATCAGTTAGATTTATAGATATATGCAATCTGGGTGTATGGTACCATAAAATTAAAGGGACACATATTTTGAGTAATTCATATAATTACATAAATATACATAATTTACATATATATGTAAGAATAATAGCACAGTTCTGGCCACAGTTCTGGGAAAGATGGAGGTCAGTCAAATCTCATGTCCACCAGAGGTTGTAGCCAAAAGATGTACCAGACTGAACCAAAATAGACTGAAGAAGTAAATATAGACCTCAATGCATTTGCATAATGTACAGCATGACCATCCAGAAGTGGAATACTAAGTATATGGCTCCAGAGAGGTAAACTGACACAGGGCAGATTGCCAGGAAACAGTACCAGCAGATAGCTGGATGCCACCAAGAACCAAACTAGGTATCTTGGCTGTATGTATTCAGAATCTTGAATTTTAGTCAAGGGATTAAAACCAGGATATAAAAGCAATTTACAATCTGGTGTTTAATAATATGTGTTATTTTTGGTGTTTTCCATTTCTATTTAGGCATGAGTGGTCATAATAACAACAAGGTTCTAGCATGGAATGCCTGCTCAGGAGGACTTCCTACAAATGAAACAACATTTGCAGCAATATTGAAGGAGCAAGGCTATACTACTGGAATTATTGGTGAGAATTCAATTGCTATAATCTATTAACCTGCAATGTAATCATCCCTTTTTTCACTTGTTTACACTTTTCCTGCAATAGTGCTTCTCAATTAAATGCATTAAAGTATGGGTGAAAGCGAAACACCCATGGACCTGCTTTAGGGTGGCACAAAATGAAATTGTCATGCCAGGAGGCTACCAAACCTATGTACGATCCAGGATGACAGAAGAACTCAGTGGTCTTACATTGTGTAAGAATTCTGATGATTAGTTGTTCACTCTTTTTTCAAAAAAAATGTACAGTGAACAGGCGCTGAATTGCTTGATAAAATCCAACAACTGTAAAGAGCATGATCACACAGGCAGCCTAACACTATAACCAGCAGCATGGAGATGAGCTGCTGGTCATTAGTTGAGCAAGCAGCAGTCTTAACCTCAAACTGATTGGTGTCCTGGCTGGTAGGCAACAATCAGTATGGAAACACATAGTATATTTACATATGAGTATATTTACTAAGCGGTGAGATTGAAAAGTGGGCATGTTGCCCATAGCAACCAATCAGATTCAGGGTCTTAGTTTCAATTTACACATATTTACACCGCTTAGTAAATATACCCCATAATGTGGTTGAAGAGCTTGCTTCCACTTCTTTCTCCTCATTGATGATGAGTAATCCTAGCACCCAGTTTATATTGGAACTTCTCATCAAATTCCTTAAGCTGACTGCGTTGACGCTTTTTTGAAGTTAAAACTTCCAATGATCCAAGATCACAATGTCTTTGATGGTTGCCAAATGCATATGTTGCTTGTTGATGACCTTACTTTATCCCACACATTGAAGTTTTATCCCACACGCTGAAGTTGTTGCATTGAGTAGTAGTATGTCTGTTGGATTATGGCAGTCTGACAAGGCAGTGGGTGATTTGGATCAGGGATCACCTGTCCTGACTGTCAGTCAGGCCATGAAAACGGCAGTAGGAGACTTTGTGAGATCTGTGCTAGGATCAAGGCCTTTACACAACTTTCATCAGGTCCTTTAACACCACTACCCATCCCTAAGCAGCCATGGACCCACATCTCAATGGACTTTATCACTGACTTGCCGGACCAATTACTTGCCGGACCATATTTGGGTGACTGTTGACAGATTTGGTAAAATGGACAATTTTATACCTTTTGTGGAATTACCTAGTGCTAAGGTTTTTGCTCAAATATTTATTAAACATCTCTTCAGACTCCATGGACTCCCTACAGTGAATAGCAAGCACAAAAAGTAAAATGTAAATTTCACTATCTTACCCTTTAAAAACTTCCCCTGTGTTATCAATATCTGTTAGGAATGTCCTTTATAATGTGAAAGTAAGCTTGTGAAAAAAAAGACCAGTCTGTATGTATATGTATGTAAATATATTTAAATTTTAATATATTGTCTTACAGGAAAATGGCACCTTGGGGTAAACTGCAAGTCAAGGAATGACTTTTGCCATCATCCATTAAACCATGGGTTTGATTATTTTTATGGTCTACCTTTTACATTGGTTAATGAATGTGAAGACTCTATGCCTGGTGAGGTTCATATAGACTTTCAGCAGAAATTATGGTTTTATGGGCAGGTGTTTGTTATCACCATGCTTACACTTGTTGCTGCAAAGTTATGGAACTTTATCAACATCCCCTGGAAAATTATATTTGTTTTTAGCCTTTTTGGCACAGTTTTCTTTCTGTATTGGGCTTTAGCATATGGACTCATAAAATACTGGAATTGCATATTGATGAAGAACTTTGAGATATTAGAACAGCCAATGGATCTGGATACAAAAGCGGGACAATTTGTTAAAGAGGCCAAGGAATTCATTAACAGGTAAAACACATAAATGTACATTGCATCTTTGTAGTGCATTTTCAGTAGCAGCAATATATAGTAATATTAAATCTTGGTGAAAGATTTATCTATTCTCTGTGAAATGTATAATAACTATCATCCTTTGTACTTACAGCTTGGAACAGAGAAAGAAAAGGAGTGATATCATAGCTGATTTTAAAATATATCAAGGGATGTAGTCAGGTGGAGGAGGGTGGCATTTTTAAAAGGAAAAGGTGTATTAGAACACACAGGCATGGTGATTGGTGGATGGTGCACTGCTGATTGCTTCCTTCTGTTAAATAAAGCATATATTTAGCATGGAACATATTTTATATTATGTTCACCCATAACGTTTGTAAATAATTATTATAAAAACTGTTTAGTTTTGGTAAATTGCACGCTCCTGAACATAACAGCGTGCAAGCAGTAGCATGCAACCATGTGTGTTTTCCCGTTGTTGGAAGTTCTGTTCTTACACAAAGCCTATAAGTAATATTTTGCTATATTTTGGAAGTTAGGTAGAGATAAGAAATACAATATTCTGTGGTCTGCATAGTTGTAGAGCCTGGACTCCAGTCTATGGATTGAGAGGTGCACCAACTGGAGGGCAAGGCAGGAGCCCTGTAGAATATTAAAGAGAAGCCCAACTTTTACAGGCTCTGAAAACTCTGTGGCACAAAATCTTGACTCATTCATAAGGTTAAGTTTCAGTTTGCATCTGAACCAATGGGTGTAGTCCTGATGAGTCACTGTTTTTGACCAAGCCACAGAAGCAACAATGTAACATCATTGTGGGAGTTCATAGTTCCAATGCCATGTGGCTACTAGCAAGAGCAATTACATCCAGACATCCATTTTTCCAGCCTTCCCTTTTCAAGACTGTAAGAACTGCCTCAAGACTCTCCAGGATTTAAATTAACTAAACTGTAGGATTGGAGAAGTGGGGATGTTGCCCATAACAACCAATCAGATTCAAGATCATATTTTGAGTTTGAATCTGATTGGTTGCTATGGGCAACATACACACTTCTCCAATCTTGCAGTTTAGTCAATTTAGACTCAGGTCTCCTTCCACAACCAATCTCCCCTTCCCTGCATTCTATAGGGCCAGAGTTGTGTATCACAGAAGAGAGAAAAAGACTAAAAAAATGGAGGAAGCATGTACATTCTATAGGATCAGGTGGACATACTTTAAGGTCTGCTCTACATTGACAAGTGCAGACTTAAGGAACTATTGACTTACAACTTACTCAAGAGTGTTGGATTGCAGGGGAGTTAAACTGCATTAGAGGTGAGAAATGATGTTTCATAATCCAAGTGTAACAGTAACACTAGTGTAAAATGCAAAAATAAAGTATTCTCCCTACATGCAAACACTAAAATTAATTTTACCTCCCCTGAAATTCGAAATGGTTTTGCCCTCTCCTGAAATTCAACATGGTTTTGGCCACTCTTGAGTAAGTTGTGAATACGTCAATAGTGCCTAAAGTCTAAATTTGGTCCATAGTGCACATAGTAATTGAATGGTAAAGCATATATTTAACATTTGCATTCCAGAAACAAAGATGGACCCTTTCTTCTCTTTGTATCATTTCTGCATATCCACAGTCCACAGTCTACAAAGATCTTTAGAGGAAGAAGTAAACATGGACTGTATGGAGACAACATAGAAGAAGTGGACTGGATGATTGGTAAGGATTATTATTTATTCATCCATTATAATATTATTAGGTAAAATGCCATATAAAATATATATAATATAATATATATAATACAAAATACAATCAGATAAGGTTACATTTAACATACTGGAGAATGTGACCATGAATCTGGTTGCTATGAGCAACATTCCCACTTTTCCCATCCCGCAGTTTAGTAAATTTAGGCCTTGAAGTCTGAACAAGCTGTTAGTAAACGTTCCATGGGTAATGCTGTTCGATTCCAATACACATTTTTTTTCCCTTGACTATCAATAAGGAACGTCCCGTAAATAAACACACAAAAGCAATAGTTTTGGGACAACTAATTTATTAATTAAACATATTTTATTGTCCAACTAAATTTTAGTAATAAATAGTAATAAATAAATAACCTCAATAATTGATGGTGGCAAAGAAAAAGCAGGTGAACAAAAAATAATTTTTCACCTATTTGTTTACAAACAAACACATACATTTAATATACAAACATAGAAATGTGCAAACAGAACATGATGAATTTTAAGCAATAAGATTTACCAACGCATTTGTAAAAACTATTGTCGCTCTCCTTACGCCTACTGGCTTGCACCTCTACCTAGGTGCTACCTGATGGGCTGCCCATAATGAGGTAATTGGACAGAGTCCCTTAAATACCCATGGTGGCAGAGGCTCACCTCCACCTGTGCCAACTTAACAAACTATGCAGAGAACCTGCTTACCACCACCAGCACTGCCCGAACCACAAAGAAAAACCTAAAGGGAGGGAGGGCGGGCAATTGGCAATAGAGAAAAAAGGGCTACTTCCTTTGAGGCTGCCTGAGAGAACCCTCCATCCTCCTGTCCACTCCTCTCACCAGGACACCAACCAATCCCCTGGATTTCAGGTAGGTGACCTCCAAATCACCACACACTCCAGGAAGTTTAATCTGCCTCGTGTTAAAGGTTTAACTCTTCAGTCAACTAAGTATGGCTACCTCTGGTAGAAAACAGGATGACATTTTATTTTCCAGCAAAAAGACTGTCCCTGGTACATCTGGGTGTAAAGCAGAATGCCAAACATAGTAATGTAATGGAAGGAATTGTAGCAAGAAGGACAGTTACAAAAAATGCATTCAAATTTTGATGATGATGGAAATCTTAATAAAAGAAGTGATGGTATTACTACTCATTGGCCCAAATTCACTAATCGGTGACATTGCAGTGAGAATGAAAAGGGTGATGTTGCCCATAACAACCAATCAGATTCAAGTTTCATTTTACATACTGGAGAATGTGAGCTTGAATCTTATTGGTTGCTATGGGCAACATCCCCACCTTGTAATCTCACTGCTATCTCACTGTTTAGTAAATTTAGGCCATTGAATGAAAATGAATATGTAGAGGAATGAATCTATGAAACCAGGGTTGCACAATTTACATCTAATTATTAAATCATGTTTTACATCACAACGTTAAAATCCAGGGTTGCAAGATTTAAATCAAGTATAATTTTGTTAGAAAACTAGCACTCCACTANAACGATAATAACAGGTTATATTAACCTGTGAGTCTATCCGTCATCGAGTTTTATTGGGGTATTGCCCCCTGTATAACCGAATATGGAGGTGCTGCCTCAGAATCTAGATACAATTTATATACACAGAGAAAAAGAGATTCATTTATTGGGCGCACTCATGGACTCATGCCAATATTTTCCCAGTAGCATGATAAAACTCAGCTTTTATTAAGAACCTTTTAAAAATATTTTTGTACCACTAGTATAAAGCGAAATTTTGTTAAAAATATAGATTAAAGAGAAATAGTGCAAAAGGCTAGAAAACTTGTGATAACTTAAAAAAGCTCCAGTAGGACCAGCAATATCCCTTGGTATTTAACAATCTATCAGTGCAGGTGATAAATGGTGGTAGATCTCGATAGATCCCTGTATCTCAGGGGTTAAATTCACCATATATACTGAAATATCTGATCTATGCTCTTTGTTTTAAAGATGGAGATCAAATTGATATTCACTCAGTTGTGGGCCCTGACGAAGCAATAGCGAAACACGTGTTGGTGTTTGCTCCACAAAACCACTCTCCCGCTAATGTTTATAATTTATTTATTATAATTATTCAGTATGCAGTGTGACCATTATGGTGCAACATATCTATCTTGGTACAACTGAGTGAATATCAATTTGATCTCCATCTTTAAAACAAAGAGCATAGATCAGATATTTCAGTATATATGGTGAATTTAACCCCTGAGATTTAAATCAAACAAACAAATTTGTACAATCCAAAAACACAACAGATGCTTCTTAATGCAACCATTTAGTGTGTATTTATTCTATTACTGTGTTCATTCTGTTACTGTTCTCACTCAAATTCTTCATGTATTACTAAAACAAGGTGTAAAAATCTAAAAAGATTTTAAAAAAATCTGATTGACATAAAAAAAATCAGATTTTTTATTTAATCCGATGTGCAAATAGCATTATGTTTAATAACTGAGAGAATTCGGAGAATACATGAATGAAGTATAATGTACAGCTAAGCAGCAATAAACAACACTACATTGATTATTTAATAATATAACATTTCCTGGATTTAAAGTGTCTGAAGTATAGATGTCTAGACTTTTGATATGTCTCTACAATTTATGTAATAAAATCTAGAAAAAAAACCTATTTCCAATTTTACAACAATTTTTACTTTTTAACATAAATTTTCGTAATTCCAGGTGAAATACTGGATGCAATTGATCAGGAAGGATTAGTTAATAACACACTAACTTACTTTACTTCTGACCACGGTGCATATTTAGAAGGCTTTGTGTCACCTTTTAAATCGTCGGGCAGCAATGGAATTTTCAGAGGTAAGTACATCCATTAATCTTTCTGTTCAGAGACTATTAAGGGCTGATTCAATCTTTTTTGCACAAATTATTTCCCCCTTACGCAAGGGGGAAATAATTACGTAAATGAGAAAACTTTCGTCTTTTTAACCCACGACTTATAGAGCCGCATGTAAAAATACACAAGGTATTCTGTACCGTAAGAGACAGGAGAAATCGAACGACCAGCTTTTTCCTGTCTTCTCAGCACATTGAATCGGCCCCTTGGTATGCACATTTGAGATCATTACGTATGTCCCACATGGATATTTACGTTATCTGTATATGATTGCTCTGTTAATTGTTTTATTCTGAACAAAATATGTTAAGGTAAAGAGCATTAATACAGCGTTTACAGAATGTATTCATATAATTAGGAGTGTTCCCTTATATTTATTAACAGGTATTTTGTTTATTTATTAAACAGCATCAAGACAATTATATATAGTTGTAGACAATGTTATTGTACTTTTGACCATTTACAAGCATCCCATTCTAATAAAGTCCAATGCCCAAGCAACATTTGTGTACGGGTCCGAAATGGGAAGGTCCATCCAACTAATGAATGGCCAACGCATTGAAGAAAGAGTGAGAGAGAGAGAGAGAGAGAAAGAAAGACAGAGAGACAGACTTTAATTCAAATGTAGATTGCTACCTAAGATAGAAAGAAATGAGTATGTAGCTCTGTGGTCATTTTAGGCAAGACACAGACTTTGACTATGGAAGTCTGGATCAGAAGGCAGAAAGAAGGCAACACCTATAATTCATATTGCAATAACAAGTCACGCAATCTTGGGTTTGTAACCTAGCCCTTCTGTAGGCATCTGTTTAATGTGTTACGCAGCTTAAATCTGCAATAGTCTAAATGGGTTACAATCAGGTAGCAAGTATGCGTACAAATGCCTTGGAAAGTAAGGCAAAATTGTTTTGAGTTCACATTCTCCAGTTTGTAAAATGAAACTGAGAGCTTGAATCTGATTGGTTGCTATGGGCAACATCCCCACTTTTCAATCTCACTGCAATCTCAACGCTTAGTAAATATACCCCTAAATGTTTTATTTATATTATATTTACCAAATGTTTTCCTTATGCATGTCTACTACAAAATTAGATAAAATTAAGAATATTTAAATCTTTTTCAATTTGTTCCTTTATTTTCTTACTGACTTTATGTGAATTTAGATTTTCAATTCTTCCCACTGTAGGTGGTAAAGGCATGGGAGGACTAGAAGGTGGAATACGAGTGCCTGGAATACTGCGTTGGCCAGGTGTTCTTCCTGCTAATACAGTCATTGATAAGCCAACAAGTCTCATGGATATATTCACTACAGTTGCTAAGTTAGGAGGAGGTATAATTCCAACAGACAGGTGAGCTTTATTTAATGGGTAACATGGCATCCTCACCTCCTTGACACATTCATCTGACACAAAGCCACTTTATCAGTTGAACATAAGTCAGGGTTGCTGACTAGGAGACTCACAAAATTTTGGCAGGAATCCAGAGAGACCAGGCAAACCTTCTGGTTTCCAATAAACTAGCAGTGATTAAATATATTCATTGCTAATTTATCTCTCTCCTGCACGATTCGTCAGCAAATTCTTAATGTCATAAAATGGGCCGGACTTGAAGGCGTTTTACATCAGGTCCTGTCCATATGCAGATTTTACTTTCTGCCTTCAGAGATCTCCCGTAAGGCAAAAACGTATACGTTGGCAACTGTGACATAAGTTCAGATTGCAGAAATTGAGATATATTTTCTACCTCTTTACCTCCAGAAAATACAATTTTTGGTCTAACAAGTGTTGGAGTTTCATAAATTTTTAATTTACAGTCTATGATTTTTAACCACCATGAACATTAATTTTAAAATAAAAGGAAATTATGAGGAAAGTTACACCTGAGCAAAACCATTGCAGTTAGTCACATTGTATCTGCTTCAGATTGAGAGGTGATATATCCTAGTTCATGTCAGTTTAAGCTAATGCTGTGTGCAGTAAGCAAAATCAATTTATGCTCCCTGCATGCAGATTTAAGCTCACCTGACAGGGAAATGTTACATACATTTGTCCCAATGTACATTTTCACAAGATTTCCTTTTATTTTCAAAGTCTGCAGCAGTTTTATTGCAGAAGCTATGCAGTGAATGCAATATTGGGTAATAGGCACCTGTCACCTTGAGCATCACATGAATTTAAAGCACACCTAATACTGATGACATGACATATTATTGCAGTCTAGCAATACATTATCTTGAAATAATGGTGTAATGGTGTTTTTCATTGTTTTAGAATAATTGATGGCAAAGATCTAATGCCTCTTGTTCAAGGACTTGTACCTAACTCAGAGCATGAATTTATGTTTCATTATTGTGAAGACACCCTACATTCAGTGCGATGGCAACAAACGAGTAGTAAGTATAGAAATGAACAATTTCTGTTACATGCAGCCAGTAATAGATATATTCCTAATTTTACTACAAACAGCTGTGAATTATAATCAGTTGGGGCAATAGCTTAACATAACTTTAATGGGACCATCCAAAATACTTAGGTAACTATGAAAAAGAATCGATGTGAGACAAGCGAAATTCTGTTCATCTGATCCAGATGCCCATGAAAATTGCTTTGAGAATCCCATATACGAACAATACATAAATTGGCTGCATGTGATTCAAATGTGCTTGCAAGTACAGGCACAATGTAGAGAAGCTCAGTGTGACTGTGTGACCATATAGATTGTATATGTGCGTGTTAGTTTATAGTAATATATTCAGGAAAATTAGGTTAAACAGTTAAATATCTATATATCTATATATCTACTTTTATATTGTATTTAAAGTCTTTTATTAACACAAAGGTCAGAGAATCTGTGACCTGTGGATGGTGCAAATGTTTTTTGTAAACCATACCTATTTCCATCTGCATTCAGTTCTAGATCAGGTGCACCTGCTTCTCCTAGTCCTTACTTTACGTTCACTATATGTTCATCCCACAACAACCCCTTCAGAATGCAACCTGCTGCATCGCAAGTTTCTCTCTGGTCTGATTCAAGCATGAAAGCACACTCTCTGAACATGTGCACAACAACTTGCATATGCTTACCACTGGATCAATCCAATTGGGAATATGAATACAAGTATATTCTGTATGGTTGTTTACCAGTGCTTTAAACAGTCTGAATATAAATGTTGGGCTTATGCTAGACATAGGATCTATGGCATGTTGCAATTATTACATTAAAATATGGTTTCAATTTTAACCATGATTCCAGCAGTAACATAAATACACACACACATACGTGGGTAACTAAATCACTATAGTCATTTAAAAAAGTAGCAATGGTTTGGTCTTTTCGCACTCATGGTTGATTGAATGACCTGGAGGCTCACCCTAGATGTTATAATTAAATAGATTTGGGGGCATAACTGTAATTTTATGGATTGAAGAAACCATTCTGCTTTGTTGTGTTTGTGTTTAGGTGACACTACTTGGAAGGTTCACTACATTTCCCCAAAGTTCAGTCCTGAAGGTGCTAATGCATGTTACAATGCGAAGNTGTGTTCCTGTTCCGGTGACAAGGTCATCTACCATGCCCCACCATTACTCTATAATCTCTCAGATGATCCTTCAGAGAACAATCCCCTTTCCAGCGACTTTCCTTTGTATACGTTTGTG
>JABWIB010001167.1:29325-50125 GCA_016617825.1 Platyplectrum ornatum
CCCCTCCCCATATAATACCCTCCATACTCCCTCCAAATAATAATATCCCCTGCCCATATAATACCCTCCATACTCTAATCTTCTAATCGCATTAATCTTCTCTCCAAATAATCAAATCTTTTCTACAAATATTTCTCATGCCCCCCTACTGTCTGTCTCTGTTTCTTCATGTCTTATGCATCCTGGCTCTGTCCTTCTCTACTCTCTCTTTCAGAGTGCCCTCCATCAGGGAGCCTGGGTAAACCCGCAATGGGGCTGGCAGGCCCCCTAGGGCTGCGGGCCCCGTAGCTGCTGCTATCGCTGCTATGTTGGTAGTTAAGCCCATGCTCTCTGTCTGTCTCATGCCCCTTCTCTGTCTCTCATTCACATGCCTCCTACACACTCCTGCCTCTATCTCTCCCTTGCTCAATTTATCTTATGACTCCCTCCCCTCCTTTCTCTCTCTCTCCCTTCGTGTCTCTCCCTGACTCCTTTCACATTCACAGTTACTGGAGCCAGTTCCTGGATGTTTTGGCACCGAGCTCTCTCACATCTCTCACAGGCCCACGATTACCATAACAACAACAGGACCAGCGTGCGCCACCTGCTGTTTTGGTATTGTTCTCTATAAAACATATTATCAGGCCCGCAGGGAGAGCTCATTAACAAACGGTTCGCAGAGCCTCCATTAGGTACCGGTTATGTCCCTGATGGCTAACCTGTGACACTCCAGATGTTGTCAAACTACAAGTCCCATCATGCTTTGCCAGCTCGTGCTAAAGGCTCAGCATTCCAAACTCCTGGCAATGTATGATGGGACTTGTAGTTTGACAGCATCTGGAGTGTCACAGGTTAGCCATCAGGGGGTTATGTAGATCCGGTGCGAACCGGCTAAATCCCACCACTGTTGAATTGCCAGAATGTGTACCCCATCTACTGTGCTCCCTTGTGTTTGTACATTTCAATGATTCTTTTAAAACAGTGTGTGCCTGGTAGCTTTCATTAATGCTAGAATGATGGAAATATAGCAATATTAAAATCTTATGAAGAAAGAGAAACAAATGACAGACTGCAGATATTTTATTTATAAAAATAATAATGATAATAGACTGTTGGAACTGGGATCTGAAACTCTTAGGCAGCAATTCCAGCACCCATATTAACTATACAAATGTGACAGTAACTTGTTCCAGTAATGGGCAATGGGGGTCAGAGTCACTCAGGCACCCCTTATAGCCCCTGGATTATGTGTACAAATGCATCATAAACCAGTTCCAATTGCTGGAACGGGGGGTGTATGTCACTTAAACATCTGTTCCAGAACCAGAATAATGTGTATAAAGCAGGGCTCGAAGTGGGGATAGTAAGGTGACGGTATGGCGCTAAGCCCCGCCCCTTACATAAGCCCCACGGACCCGCGAGTTTTTAAAACTAAAGCCCAGTGCGGAGGGGGCGGAGCTTAGAAAAGGGGGCGGGGCTTGGCAGGAGAAGTGGCATATACCGGCCCACTTCGAGCCCTGGTATAAAGATGTCAGAAGCCAGTTCCAGCTGCCAGAACTGGGGTCAAAATTACTTAAAGCCTGTTCCAGCACCTGATTTATGTATGTAAAGTGTCAAAAAACCAGTCCCAGCTGACGGAACGGGGGTCTCAGTCACATAATCACCTGTTCCTGCACCTTGATTATGTGTGCAAAGGCTTTAGTAACCTGTAACGGTCAAAGTCACTTAGACCCCTGTTCTGGTATCTGATTTATGTGTTTAAAGTGTTAGAAACCAGTCCCAGCTGAGGGAACTGGGGCCTGAATCACATCACCTAACCACCCATTCCAGCACCTTGATTATGTGTACAAAGGCATTGATAACCCGTCCTTGTTGCCTGAACAGAGGTCTAAGTCACTTCAACGCCTGTTCCGTCACCTGATTTATGTGTATAAAGTGTCAGAAACCAGTCCCAAACCAGGGGTTTGAGTCAATTAAACACATGTTCCTGCACATGGATTATGTGTTCAAATGTGTCGGAACAGGGGTCTAAATCACTTAAACACCTGTTTAAGTACCTGGTTTATGTTTATAAAATGTCAGTAACCTGTCAGTAATGCTGCTGGGACAGGGATCTTAACCACCCTTTTCAGTACCTTGATTCTGTGTACAAATATAGAAATTTAGCTAGATGCATTTTTGGTGTATGCACATACATATACATCACTACAGCATTCTTAAATTGTCTGAAGGCATTAAAAACGCTTCCTCAAAAGTATATGATGGCTTCTATGGTGTTAGTAGCCTTTATACTAACATACCTCACAACCTTGGACTAGCAGCAGTGAAGAAAACTGTTGAGGAATCGAAGATTTACAGTGGTCCTCCTCTAGAATTCTTGTTGCGATTAATGGAATTTTATTCATACTAAAAATTATTTTCAGCAATAGGGTCTAATATGGCCCCTGTATATGCCAACATTTTCATGCATCAATACGAAAATAGCTTTACTAAAATGTTTCACAATTTATTTTATTTTTTACCAGATTTATTGATGAACAGCGGAACAACTGGATATGTTTGTGAAGCAACTCAATGGCCTTGATTCTACAATTCGATGCACCATGGAATATAGCGAACATAGCATAGGCTTCCTTGATGTAATTGTTACACAAGCAAATTAATTATTTGAAACCTCCCTCTTTCGCAAACAGATCGTAATACAATCTTACAAGCAGACAGCTTTCACCCACATCCTTTAAAAACAGGCACTCCGTACTCCCAGATGATAAGGGTGGCAAGAATTACTTGAGATCGATCAGAAGTCTTACCAGCACTTAGACAGATGGATGATCGTTTATTAGAGAGAGGGTATAAAAGGAGAGAGGTGGATGATGCTATCACCCGCGTCTAGCTCTCAAATGTTTCACATTATTAAATGCTTCCGCTTCTAAGAAGACAGGGGATAGGATTGTCTTCTATACTAAATTCTCATCCTCTCCGGGTATTGTGAGAAAAACTCAAATACAAATACTGCCATATTATTGCATCTGATCCCAAAATTTGCCACCTGACATCTCACCCTCCTTTAATATGCTTCAAGAGAAACTACATCTACGTGATGCCTTCAAAACCGATATTGATATTAAACGAGACACATGCTTTCCAGACCAAAAATTGGAGTATTCAGATGTAAGAGTGTGTCAATTGTAAATATTTAATGCCTGGGAAATCATTTAAGCACCCAACAATGGTTCTTACAATCAAATTACGACACAGAATTACATGTGAATCAAAATATTTGGTTCATGTCCTGGATAATACTACTAATACTACTGAATTTAACGGGAGCGTATGATCTTCTGTAAACGATGTATGTGATATCTGGATCTAATTCCTTTAACTAAGTTTGGTATCTTTGATTGACACTAATATTAAGTGGTAATGGCAAGTGTAGTTATATTCATTTGCACAATCTTGTGCCAGGTTTATCGTGCGTGTCAGCACTCGCTGTTGATAGTGGCATGCAGTTCATGAAGGGGAAGTTTTCCGTTCTTCATAACCCAGGTTTTGTGAAGCTATGACCTGGGTATGTGGCAGTGTGAATGGTCCCTACCCGAGTAGGTTAAATTGGACAAGTCAGGTCACATGTAAACATCTCTTACATAACAACAGCCCGAGTTCAGTGTGAGTGGTGTTGACCTGGGTATTTCAATAAAAATATGTCAAATACCTGGGTAGAATATGCAGTGTGAACAGGGTTAGTGCTCTGGGAAATTCTGAGCTCCAGCAAATTGCCCGGGTTAAAAAAACTTGGAATTCCCAAGTTGTCAGTGAGGGGATCAAATTAATTGTAAAATAAAATGCATGTATTAAAAACACTGGCTAAATCTGCAAGGTGTCTGATGTGCCTCTGTCATCTGGAAATCTGGTGATGCTGGGTATAGTACATTGTTTCCTAGAGGTGAATTCCGTCATAGAGAAAGCAGTCATCTTGGTATGACAACTTCTTAGAAAAACTTCTGCTGACTTCTGCTGCTCTATCCTAAACATTAACTGACACAAACCTCACCTCACTGTCCCGCAGATTGTAGAGTTGATGACAGAGCGGCCTGGCACATACAGATACAGGAGAGAGAGGTAACCATTATTATTTTTACCATTGTTTTTAAAGATTAGAGGCTATTTAGAGGCTGTGGAGCTGATCCAGAGTTAGGAGTAAAAGCACCAAAGGTTCCCCGTTAACACTGACATGCAATACACGGGCAGTCCCACATTGATTGAACTGCTCGGCTATCCACATCTGAACCGTGTTATTAATACCCTGTTAACACTGACATGCAATACACGGGCATTTCCCCACTGATTGAACTGCCCGGCTATTTTGTTATGTGTTAACAGTTCCTTTGGAACTACCCGGATATGTTTTCCCTTAATCACAACCTGGGCAGAAAAGAAGGGTTTTGTGCAGCTTGGATCTGGCCGTGTGAACGGTCCCTATCCGGTTATTTTTACCTGGGCAGGTTAAAAGGTGTTCATTGGACAAGTCAGGTCACATGTAAACACCATGAAAAACCCTGGAATTTCCGGGTTGTCAGTGTGAATGTGGTATCAGTGAAGGGATCATACTAATTGTAAAAAAAATACATGTAGTTAATGTGATTGTCTTGTTAGAGTTTTTGAACTGTACTCTGCACCCGGCTCACATAATAAACTCTTGTTGTATAAATCTACAAGCTGTCTGACGTGCCTCTGTCATCTGGAAATCTGATGATGCTGGGTATGTTACATTGCTTTCTCTCAGCAATCTACCTAGAAGATTATGTCATAGAGAAAGCAAAAGTCATCGTGTTACAATAACTTCTTAGGAAAACTTCTGCTGACTTCCTCTATCCGCTTTCTGCCTCACCGAGCCCTTCCAGTTAATAATTGCTGGGTGTGTTCCTCTCAGATTTGGGGAGACGGGGCTTAGTGTTACACAACAGAGCTTGTGCTGGGCTGGGCTTGGTGAGTGTCCTACATGTCAGTGTCATAAGAAAACTTCTGCAGCGAGATCAGGGAGAAGTATGTGCTGACATAGGAAGAGGACTGATCTGAGCAGAAACAGTGAGTGATTGTCACATATGGCAGCATTTTGCTATTCATCGCTGTTAGGCCAGCTCTGAGGTTTCCTTTCCACTGCACTCTGTACAGCATGCATATTTTCCTTTACTTTATTAGCCTTCTCTGAATAACCTTTGACTCCAGAGAGTGATACAGATTTTCAGGTGCTATATATATATATATATATATATATATATATATATACATAGAAACATAGAAAGTGACGGCAGATAAAAGCCACATGGCCCATCCAGTCTGCCCGATTGTGTAGTTAGAACTATACCAACCCAAATTTAATCAGCATTTTGTTTGAGGCTCAGAATACCCTTATATTTATCCCAAGCATGCTTAAACTGTTCTATAGTATTAGCCTCCACCACTTCTGATGGGAGGCTGATGGGAGGCTATTCCACTTATCCACTACCCTTTCAGTGAAATATATATATATATAGATATAGATAGATATAGATATATATAGATATACACAGATACAGATGCCCAAAGAAACTCACATATATAGTTTCAAAGAATAAATGTCATCCTCCAGAGGGGGGGTTCCAACCTACTGACCCAAAGCCAGAACTAAATGAGAAATAAAATAGATTTAGTAGGTTAGTTTTATTTTTACGCATGCACAACTAATGTTAGATCACAAGAATTTTATAAACAGTTTTTAAACATGCTAAATGAATAGCCAGTAATTGCTTTTTGAAAATAAAAAAGTTTATTTACAATGGACTGGATCCTGGCAGCTCCTAGCAGTGGAGGGATCAGGGCAAAGTAAACTTGAGGGGGCATTTGTGCATGTGAGGTATAGTAAAGATTTGGAGCTGAAGCACTGTTTAAAGTGATTTAGAGGTATGAGATTGGCACTCTATAATGTATGTGTGGTATATTAGGATTTAGGAATGACACATTATATACCATTCCCAGGTCCCTAATATATTTCATATAAATTATAGACTAAAGGATCCTAATGTACTTTATACGATGTGTCTACTACAGACCCAGAAATATTATGGGTCTGAGGATGACGCACTATATAAACTACATATTGCGTATTTAGGGGGTACGGGAATACTTGGGGTACTTGGGGTAAATTAAGGGTCGGGAAATGGCACACTGTGTACTGTATACCCAAATTACCCTTATATATCATAATATATACACCTAATATACCAAATATGTGTTCATATAAACAGCTCTAGTATAACCTACATGCATTCAGGGCCGACAACTGAAATTTTGGGTCCCAGTACACCCCCCTCCTCTTCTCCCCAGAATAGAGAACCTTGTGAGCCATAAAACACTTTTGGCATCTAAAATGTGTGTCCAACGTATGTGATCGCAACTCTGGGGATGCAGAATGATTTAATGATTGGCACTAGCTGAGGTGACAGACCACCCTAAGGTTTGGGACTATGACATCTGCCCCCCCCCCCTTTCACCAGGCATACATGCATTACAAGCACATGGAAATGCCTCCTTTAAAAATTCTGTTTGCCACTGCCCTTTCATCTGGCTCTTAGGAAGCATTCTACTATTTGTACCTGGCATACCTCCCAACATTGTCCTGGCTGGAAATGGGACAAACAAGATCCATCCAAATCCCCATCCCTGACCCTTTTTTTTGCATGGTTAAAAAAAAGTAAATTCAAATTACCATGAGGTGGTATGGTCTGGTACCAGGGGTCTACATAGGTTTATCGACATGGCAGCTCCTATACTCCATGCTCCTGAAACAGTGGACAGAGAATCTTCCAGGAGGGCGATGCTGGTCAGCATTACACTGCTAGATCCTCCTCAGCAGTTCCAGGTGTGAGCCCAGAATAAAGGGGGCACAGCATTGATAAACCTCTGCGGTTTACAACTGTTTCCACACATTTAATGTGATTTCCGCCTTGTCCCACACATTTAAATATGTTTCCATACATTTACTATATTTCTGGCTTTTATGTTTTATGTTCTCAGCACTCCTAAGAACAGATTTATCTGTAGGGACCTATTTGGATTAAAGATGGTAAAGCAAAGTCTCTAAACATGCACAGAACAAGAAAAGTTGTCATAAAGTTCATCCACATTCCACTAAAACAATCCGGATGTATATCTGTACAATGGCACCAGTGCCATTCGGGAATCCTGAATATTTCTAGAAACCTTTCCCTCGGAAGTTATACTACCCAAAAGTAATTCATGGATGTGGCCCTGCTTATTATATGGCAGTGACCCACCCTATGATCTAAAGTAATATTATGTGTTATGTATTTCAGTATGTGTTTATTTTTATTTATGTATTTTTTTATTTCTTTTTTTAAATAATGGATCCTCCAATTCTTTACACGTTTACATGTATTTAAAAGCTGCCTGCCTATTAGGTCATCATCAGGAAGTATTGAACATTAATTGTCAGTCTGTTCACCTAATGAGAGCTATTCTGTTGTTAGTAAATATTTTAGTATCTGATATTTTTTAGATATTGCTCAATATTGTTTCTGTGCAACTATTTTATATTTTCATTTTATGTGTTTATTTTTCTAAAGTGTAGTAAAGTACAGGTGTTCTTTTGAGCATACAGTTGCCTACTCAGCACTTATGTGCTGATCGGAAAGGAGCCGGACACTGGATCAATAAGGATGCCTGGTGCCTTCTGTTCTCGATGTTACATGGACCAGTGAGTACTATACTCAATGTTAGTTATTAGTGATTAGGGTTAGTGGACCAAATCCATACCTGGGTGCAAGCTATGATTGAGAGTCAATCCCTTCTCCCTCCCCTCATACAAGCATTTTGGACATATAAGTGTCCAGAAGGCTTCCTTAAGTTTACAGGCTTATATGTTTATATCATATATTTCATAAGAGAGGAAAGTGACACCTCATAATTTGCAGGTGGGGTAAATTTTATATGTTGAGAGAGGCGTTTCCTAGCCCGAGTCTAAATAAGCAAAATAAAAAAATTCTCCCGACATACAAAGAGTACATTTATCTTACCTTCCCTGAAATTCAACATGGTTTTGCCCAGGGGTAACTTTTCTCTCTTATTTTCAAGTCTGAATCTGTTTATTTGACATTAGTAACACAGAATAATTTATGGTATATGATATGCATAAATAAAAACAAGTTTAACAAGAGGACAGTGTTTGATGACATGGGAACTGATTCAGAGTAGAGATCAATGGTAAGCAAGTACAGCAGATCTGCACAAAACACCTAAATATGTCAGGAACCCACTCATTTTATTTATGCATATAGAGTTTTAAAGCATTCCTATATCATATTTACTAAGCAGTGATATTGCAGTGAGATTTGAAAGTGGGGATGTTGCCCATAGCAACCAATCAGATTCAAGCTCTCAGTTTCATTTTACACTCTGGAGAATGTGAACTCGAATCTGATTGGTTGCTATGGACAACATTCCCATTTTTCATCTCACTGCAATCTCACCACTTAGTAAATATACCCCTTCATTTTACAACCTTATTTTTACCAACAATAATCTTTATTAAGAGGTAACAAAAGCATACAGAACAATAAACAACATGATGCATCGCAGATGATTTACAACCTTATTTTAACCTGTAATTTAGAGTTGAGCTACAAAGTCATCTCTGTGCTCTATGGAGCTGGTTCCCAGGAGGATGCGATGTGAAATGCCAATCTGCATATGCGCACATCGGCTGTGAATAGCACGGATGTGGGTGCAAAGCCTGCATCTGTGTGCCTGCGCACCTGTTATATTAAAATGAAAGAAGGGACGTTCCTTGCACATGTCCAATAACAGTGTAACAGTAACACTGGTCCGTATCTCTGCGTAAAATTAAAGCATTCTCCCTGCATGCAAACACTGACATTCATTTTACCTCCCCTACAATTCAACATGGTTTTGACCATGAGAATGTAAATCTGAATCTGGCCCTATGTTACAATACAGCTGGCTTGTAACTCTGTTGGAGACAGGCCTAAGAGCAGGCCTCTATAAACCGCTTCTCAAATCCTCCTTCATCTCCTCAGGCCTCTCTGGTTCCTCATGTGCACTACCATTCTTCCCATGACAATCTACCATACACGTAGTCTTCCATCACTCCTCTCAATAGGAAAGGTGAATAGACTGACATTATTAAATATTGTGTATAAAGGTAGATATATGAAGGTATATACATTAACTGGGGATAGCAAAATAAAAAGGACAATGTAAACTCAATGTATTACTATATGATGATATCTCCTTTTAACATATATAATCATTGTTAACATCACATTTTGCATTGTTCAGACGTAACAATTTACTTGAATCACTCTGTGGTTTCCTTTGCAGGAATCTCATGGCTATTTTACAATGTCTACTTCTGCTCCTTTGTTCATGTTCAATAACTGAAGCAAATGCTCAAAAGCCAAATATGTTACTACTCATGGTGGATGACTTTGGAATTGGAGATTTGGGTTGCTATGGGAATTATACAGTAAGGTAACAATATGTTGTCTCACACAGTACTCTTCCAAGACATGGAGGCATGAAGGGGCTGATCCAGAGTTGTAAAGCGCATGTGCCTTTTATCCTGTATGCAATGTGGTATATGATGCTGTACATATTGCAATAATATACAGACACCATAATGACTTGTAATTATTATATTGTGTTTTTAGTGATTCACTGGTCAACAAACTGCAGTGATTTTGCCATGATTTTGTACGCCAAAAGCACATATTTACTAATTTACTTACCATTCTGCAGAGCTGTGTGTCTCCAACGCAATCTTTTCGTACAACTGCTTTTAAATACTACACAGTACAGTATTATTTACAGTCAGTGCTCGAAGTGCACACATACCATACACGGTATGGTATACCAGCACCTTTCCCCTGCTAAGCCCTGCCCCCTCCGGACATTCAGCACGAAATTGGAGGTCCAAATCTTAGCTCAATACCCCCACTTAAAAATATCCACTTTGAGCCCTGTTTATGGTAATGGCATATGTCATTATAGTATTTTACAGCAGTCATGTAAGAAGATCTGAAGACCAGAGATAAGCAGCTCTGCTGTATATACTCAAGTATAAGCCAACCCAAATATAAGCAGAGGCACCTAATTTCACCACAAAAAAATTTGAACACTTATTGACTCCAGTATAAGCCTCCCCCAGTATCCTCATCATGTCTCTCCACCCCATCACCCCACAGTATACCCATCATGGCTTTCCACCCCTCTGTAGATTGCTTAGTTTTTGAGTTACAAAACACATGTGAAACACATTCTGCCCATAGGCTTGCATTGTGAGTGCTAATGAGTACTCTATCTCCTGAACCACAGAACTAATCAAGCTGTACTTTCTCCCAAGAGCTGGTATATGTAGATTGCCCAGTTTTTGTGTTAGAGCGTAAAAGAGGCAGCTGTCATCTCCTGCACTGGCGTCCTGGTGTCTCCTGTCAACCAGGACATCCACCAGGACATTATAACACATTGCAATGATGGTCATTGTTGACAACTGTGGTTTGCGAGTTGACAGCACCAAATGACCCCCTAATAAATCTTGTCCCAGCTGAGAGTCCAGAAACTTGTACTTTCAAAGACATGCTACACCCCATGATCTGTGGTGACATTTTAAGAGTTTGTCCACCATCTCTTTGAAGTTTTCTGCCTAACAGTACCTTAAAATTTATCAAATGGTTTTGAGGGCTTCAAGAATCTCTTGTTGAAGGACATACAAAGACCCTTCTCTTTGTGCTTTTCCTCCTTTAAAGATTTATTTCTCAAGTAGACAAATGCAAGACCACTTTGATCCAGTACTTTACTAAGGTTCTTTGCAAGACAGCCCTTTATTTGGAGCAGAAACATTGTCAAAATCAATAATTGGGGCAACAACTACATACATGGTTTTTCTGGTTTCCGCTGTCCAACTCACAAAGAAACAACTGGACTTTGTGAAACCAGCATGCTGCATTCCTTACAAAAGAGAAATTAGTTTTAAATCACCCTAGACATGTCATCAGTGCTCTTCGTATGTTATCAGCAGGCATTTCATGCACCCATGCGTTCTTCTATAGCAGCAGCATTGCTGCTGGAGTAGCACATCTTTCAAGCTTACTTTACATGAATCAATGAATAAGCTCCAATCCTCTATTTTCTACTTGTAACCAATAATGTGCAAGTACAAAACATTGTTTGATCACATCTTTTAAACTGTTTAATTTAACAGTTAAAACAATGTCCTGATCAATGTCTCATCAATTATCATGTCTGTGTAACTGCTAAATGTTGGAATGGAATTAATATGCTGTATTCACACTAATGAAATGAATGGTGTCTTTTTAGGACTCCCAACATGGACAGATTAGCAAATGAAGGTGTAAAACTTACACAGCATATTGCTGCATCTTCATTATGTACTCCAAGTAGAGCCGCTTTTATGACTGGTCGATATCCCATTAGAGTAGGTAAGATGTTACCAGGCACTGTGGGGCTGATTCAGTGTTGACCATATTCCTGTTGTCATGGTGTGTATTGCGTTTATGTGCATTGTTCACGGCAAAGCAAATGAAGGATATACTAAAGTACCTCTTAAGGGAATCTGGTTACACTTTACAAAATGCCTAAACAATATGATTTGTAAATGCTTTTACAAAGCACTTTACATGTTCCTGTTTTACTGCGAATGCTGACAAAGTTACTCACTATTCTAAATCTGTCTCATAAAAATAAGAAAATAAATGTTTATTCATTGTTTAAGCCTCTGAATTTTCAACATATCAAAATATATCTGTTTATACTTGTAATAATAATAAACATAAATATATGTAATACAAATAGTACAATTCTGGCCAGACTTGGTGGGAAAGATGGAGGTCAGCCAAAATGCATGTGGATCTGTCCACCAGAGGTTGTAGCTAGAAGATGTACCAGAAGATGTTGCAGAATGTACAGGATGACCATCCAGAAGTGCAATACTAAGTACATGGTTCCAGAGAGGTAAACTGAAGCAGGGTAGATTGCCAGGAAACTAGCAGATAAGCTGCTAGCCTCTTGACTGTATGTCATAAGGATCTCAAATCTGAGTGACAAGATTAAAGCCGGAATCCAACAGCAATATAAAATCTTGTAATGAAATATTCATATTTCCTAACCCTCATTTATATCATATTAAACATTCAACTTACATGAAATGCATACGATTTACGTAAACTGTGACAGATGTTATTTTTGGTGTTTTCCATTTTTATTTAGGCATGAGTGGTCATAATCGCAACAGGGTTCTAGCATGGAATGCCGGCTCAGGAGGACTTCCTACAAATGAAACAACATTTGCAGCAATATTGAAGGAACAAGGCTATACTACTGGAATTATTGGTGAGAATTCATTCAGGAAAATCATTTTCTTAAATGTAATACATACTGTAGTCCACCGTTTCATTATATCACTAAATAATTTACTATATAGCTAAACAATAAAGTATATATAATTGCATCCATGTTTTGTTGCTATTTAGAAAAGGTTAAAATGTATAACTAAAGAATTCCATAAAATAAATGCACAAAACAATGTATACACATGAAAAAACGGGTGACATTTAGTCATCTGTTACAGTATTTTGAAAAGTGAAAGCGATGAATGAGTCTATAAAGTAGTATAGTAGTGATATAACATGAGCTTGGGCTTGAATAATTTCCTAGGGGCTTAGTTCTCTTTTGCCATTTTAGCCAGATGCTTTATTTCAGTAGGCATAAGCAGCATGAGTTTATTTTAATTTGTTTTCTCAGCTCATGGAGCTATAATCTATTACCCTGCAATAGTGATTCTCCATTAAATGCATTAAAGTATGGGTGAAAGGGGACCTGCTTCAGAGTGGCACAAAATGAAACATGCATGCCAGCAGGCTAGCAAACCTACATACGATCCAGGTGACAGTAGAACTCAGTGGTCTTGAATTGTATAATAATGTTATTAAAATTTTGATGAGCAGTTGTTAACTCCTTCTCCAATATCCAATGTGGTGACTGTAACAGATTATGTTAAAATGGCCAATAATCCAAGGTCACAATTTCTTTGGTGATTGCCAAATGGATATGTTGCTGGTTGATGACCATACTTTATCCCAAACTTTGAAGTTGTATTTGCATAAGAGGTGCTACACAATAGTCTTGGTTCAAAAGTTTGATTTCTATGATTCAGAACTAGTTTAGTCACCATCTGAGTATTGGACTTAAATAATAGTTTGTCTGTTGGATTATGGCAAATACGCAATGAAGTCCATGTATAAGTGATCCAAGAGTGGTGAATAGATTATAGAGGGCAGGGATGTTTCTTTGAATGTCAGTAGTCGTATCTCAACAATCCTTGCCATATTCTTTCAGTCTTTCATGGACTGGATTTTAGCTTCTAGCTTCATAGCTTGTAGATATATGATTTTGATCTTTGAAAACCTAAGGAAGGTGCCAGTGGATTGACAGGAAGGTTGACTTTGTGGAAGACTGGGCTTCCAGCCTTGTAGGCCATTGTTGATGGGTTCCCCAAGTGTTTAAACATAGCTGAAGTACAGCATGCATCTGTTCCTGAATTTGCTTCTGTCCTCGGAAAAATGGTCTGTTAATGGTGCTTTAACATCCATTACAGAAAATGTAGGAGGAGGTACTAAAAGGTTTAAAGATTAATGATAGCATCTACAGTAACACAGGATGCCATTCAGTTATAGAGATTTGTTTAGACTTTTTGGAATTCATCTACAGTGCAATGATCCAATAGGTCTTTTTTCCCTACTTTCTTACTGAACGTATTATAGCCTTTTGGATGTCACATGTCATATGTTCTATACCTAAAACTTGGAGGCCTCATTGATCACCAACATAATCATAAAACTACAAATATTGTGAATTTGATCACCATCTTTAATGTGTGTTTGTGGTATGAGTTGTGAGTTGAATGAGTCGAATGCTTCTCAATTGAAGCACCAACCAGTTTGTGGGGATAGAAGGGGGTTCAGTATGCTCTTAAGATTAAATACTATTCAAAAAAAAATTTGGGACCTCAAGTAGAATGGACCTGAGCACTTGGTCCTGTTTTAAGAATTGGACAGTCAGACAAGATGTTATAGAACATATTTTTTACCTGTAGATGAATACTACCACCAAATTGTTGGAAATGTTTTGCATAGTTGCCTAATATTGCACCAGGCTTTTGCAAAATATGTTCTTGATAGTTTTTTCTTTCTTAACAACTGAGCAGATCTCTTGAACTTCACCACAGAAGATCAATAAGTTGCCCCTTGGAATTATTTTTTTGACTTCTGAAGAAATGTTGGGACATTGGGATATATCTTCTTTTTTAAAAGTCTATGCACTTACAAATGGTTGACCTGCCATGATAATTAAATCCAAAAATGCTATAGTGGTAGTACTTTATTATATGTAAACAGAAGATTAAAGTTAGAGAAGCTACAAATTCCAAGGGTTTAACAAACTCTGTAATTCAAATGCAAAACAATTGACGGCTATGGAAGATCAATGCAGGCAATTGAAATTGCGATTTCAAACTTGCTTGGCGCGTCTGTAACATGGGAAACATATTAGTTTCAAAATTTAGGGTGGGAGTTTACTTCTCGCCTTAAACTCGGGGGAGAGTTTGGTAAAATAGAGGTGCCTTTTGCAGATGAGTTTGTGTGCAAACAATGGTTAATTACAAACCATATAAAAAGGAGCATTTCTATGCAGCACTTTCTTTTACCTGATCACCATGTATGCTGTTTTATGTGCAGTCTGTATAGCAGTGGCTGGAGCATGTGAAGGAGAAGCAGTGACCATGCTTGTGTATACCTTGTGCCCTGCATAATTTTAGGGAACACACTGAAATATAGATGGGGGGTAAAATATAAAAAATAAACAAAGAGACTTATTACTGAAAATTAAAATCACCCAAGAAAATCTATGCAACCCTTCTGGTAAATAAGACACTTAATTAATTTGGGGAGAGGGTAACATATATCGCCGAGTTTGGGAATGGTGTATTTTCTAATTTACGGCATCATGCTTATACTGTTCTGTTGTATTAGCCTCCACCACTTATCAACTACACTTTCAGTGAAGTAATTATTTCGCACATTTCCTCTGAACCTATCAACCTCTAGTTTATACACACGACCTTGGGTTCTAACACATCTCTTCAACTTTTTGACATCCCTTGATATATCTGAATGCTGCTATCATATCACCCCTCTTCCTTCTCTGCTCCAAGCTGAATATATTTAGTTGCTCTAGTCTTTCTTTTTGTTGGTCATACCATGCACCATTTTGGTGGCTCTTCTTTGCACTCTGTATTTATGTCGTTCTGGAGATATGGCCTCCAGAACTGAACACAGTATTCTAGGTGAGGCCGCACCAGTGCCTTATAGAGAGACATTAATACTTCCATCTTTCTGCTACTAATTCTTCTCCCTATGCAACTCCCTATGCATTATATACCCTGGATATCATGTATAAACCAATACATATATTGAATAGCACTAGTCCAAGTACAGATTCCTGGGGAACTCCTCTAGTAACCCAACTATCCCCTGAAAGGATTCCATTTACTACAACTCTTTGTTGTCTATTCTGCAACCAAGATCGTATCCACACAACTATTTGTTTCCAATCCCAGATTTTCTAGCTTGTTTAACAGTTTGTGATGAGGCAGTGTTCGAAAGCCTTACTAATATCTAAAATGAAAAACATTTATTAGCTTTGTTTCACATGATCTTCCTACTGCAAACCATGCTGATTGTGGTCTTCTAAGTTATTGTATTTTAAATATCTTACAATGTGTTCTTTCAACAAGGTTTCCATTAATTTCCCTATTATTGATGTTAGACTTACTGGTCGGTAGTTGGCAGCATCCTCCCTATATCCATTTTTATGCAGAGGGACTATACTTGCCAATTTCTTCTTGAATCATTACTGTTTCTAGAAACTGGTTAATAATTCAGTTAATGGTTGTGACAGCAGCCTTCTAAGTTCTTTTACTATTCTAGGATGTATCCACTCTGGCCCCATGGATTTGTAAACTTTTAGTTTTGAGATCTCTGTTAATACCAGTGAAAAGATTTGTGATTGTTTCTCTTATATCTTTATTTTTAATAGGGTAAGATTTAACTAGGAGTTTAGGATGGAGTGTTTATCTTCCCAGAATACTATATAGATAGTTCCGGCTGTAGTTATTGTAGTGTGTAATATGTATAATCATTGTCGCTGTTAGGTGTATATGTAATTGGAAAATTTTTAAGATACATGTTGTCGTTTTGCACGTAATCTGTTTTGTATATGTAGCTACAATAATAAATATTATGTGTTTTTGAAGGAACGTATGTTGATCTGTTACATTAAGAGTCTTGTGGATAAATATTGAGAGGTGTGCACGTCAANTAGGTTAACTCTTTATGGTGAGAATACCATGTACTTACTCTTATATCTTTACCATTCTTTTTTAAATGTTGCTTTTAATAATGAATATTTTATAATTTCCCACTACTCCTGCAACGCTTTTATATGCCTCCCCTCTGCCAAAGACTCACTTACACATGTCCCCATTTCTAGAATTAACTTTTCTAAAATATAGCAGCTAAGTAATAGTGTGGCATGAACCTCTCTCCATCTTTATGTTGAACTATACTGTTTGATGGTCACTAGATCCTATATTCTCATGTTACTCATGATTTAAGGCTAAATGTAAAAAAAAATCTACAACAAAGAATGTTCCTGGTAAATCTCCATGCAAAGCAGAATGTATAAATTCTTCACATACAGATTTTGATGATGATAATGATAGAAATTAATTCAAGAAGCGAAGGTACAACTACTGATATAATGACATTGATAATGAATATGTAGCTTAATGAATCCATGAGACCAGTGTTGCACTATTTAAATCATGAATTAAAACAAAATGTTTAAATCCATTTTTGCATGATTTAAATCAAACAAACAAATTTATACAATCCAAAACACACAACAGATTGGGAAATAAAAAAGTAGCTGCACTGGTTGCATGCTACAGAGCATTTTCTGTTGAGGATAAACATGCGGATGTGGACAGACATGTACATGTAAGACTCAGACTCAAATGAGTGAAATTCAGAGCCTAATTGTACTTCTTGATACAACTGTTTAGTGTATATTTATTCTATTACAGTGTTCATTTTATTACTGTTCTCACTTCAAAAATTCTTCATATAAAAATAAAGTAAGGTGTAAACATCTAATATAAAAACAGTTTGCATTAAAAAATTATAAAAAAAAAATGTAAATAATTGAATCTGAGTTAAATAAAGAAAATCTGATTTAAATATTTTGTGGGCTTTTTAAATAATTTTTTTCTCAGATTTTTATGCAATCGTAACTCTCATGACCTTACACTGCTAATTAACTGCCTAAGATCATGATATATTGCAAAGAAGCTACATTAAAAGAAAAGCTTATTTTTGCAAAATGACAGTGTAATTCTCTTATACAACTCTTCCTGCACCTGTTATTTGCATAATATAGATGTCTTGAGGTGAACTCACACCCGCACTATAAGCATAGCAAGTACAATAAGTAAAATGTTACTATCACTATCGTACACGTTAAACATTTCCCCTGTGTTATTGTTATTATTTTTCTTTCTTTTTCAATTGTCAACCGCCATTTAAAATAAATGAGGAGATCCAACCTCAGGAACTGGAGCATTGCCAGTCCATATCTGGCAATCCCCATTGCAATGACACACATGTGTCTATCTAGGGGACCCCCTGGCTATCCAGACATGGTAACCACAAGGACATCCGACCTCGAGAACCAAAGCAGTGCCGGTTTAAATCGGACACCCCCCTCCGGGACCCTTAAAGATGAGGAAGTACTAATACAGATGAAGACGTATAATTATCTGTTAGGGATGTCCTTTATAATGTGAAAGCAAGCTTGTGAAAAAAAAAATCACAAACAGCAGTCTTTATGTATATGTATGTAAATATTTAGATTTTAATATATTTTCTTGCTTACAGGAAAATGGCACCTTGGGGTAAACTGCAAGTCAAGGAATGACTTTTGCCATCATCCATTAAACCATGGGTTTGATTATTTTTATGGTTTACCCTTTTCATTGTTTAATGAATGCAAAGACTCTATGCCTGGTGAGGCTCATGTAGACTTTCAACAGAAATTATGGTTTTATGGGCAGGTGTTTGTTATCACCATGCTTACACTTGTTGCTGCAAAGTTATGGAACTTGATCAACATCCCCTGGAATATCATATTTGTTTTTAGCCTTTTTGGCACAGTTTTCTTTCTGTATTGGGCTTTAGCATATGAATTCATAAAATACTGGAATTGCATATTGATGAAGGACTTTGAGATATTAGAACAGCCAATGGATCTGGATACAAAAGCGGGACAATTTGTTAAAGAGGCCAAGGAATTCATTAACAGGTAAAACACATAAATGTACATTGCATCTTGTGATGCATTTTTAGTAGTAGTAATATATAGTAATTAAATCTTGGTGGAATAAAACTAGTTCATATGCTAACAATGGCTGTTTTCCCCAGAAACTTAGGATGTCATTTAATTATTCATTCATAGCAAGTTTCTCATGAACCCTTAATTTGAATATCTGTAGCCATCAATGTTAGAATATAATACGTACTTTGCATACAAACACGCTGCCCAGCTAATCCTAATAACTGTAAAAACTATCTGCAGATAGAAATGCACGGCAGATAGTAATTTATCCTATTATTTAAATTAATCATTTAAAGGTTTCAACGTGTTTGGGATGAATATAAGGGAATACTAAATCTCAAACAAAATTGAGGCTTAACTATGGTCTGCATAGTTTCAGAGCCTGGACAGCAGTCTACTAATTGAGAGGTGAACCAACTTGAGGGGCAGGGCGAGAGCCCTTAGAATATTAAACAGAAACCCAACAGGCTCTGAAAACCTTGACTCATTCAGGAGGTCGAGTTGCAGTTTGCGTGGGAACCAATAAGTGTCAATAAGTGTGATGAGTCACAGTCCCACAGGATGAAAATGCTCCTGGAGCAGACTCAAGACCATTAAACTTACGCACAGACTTGAGACTATATCTTGATATTAATTATGCCATAGAAGTGACATTATAACATCATTTTGGGAGTTCATAGTTCCAGTGCCATGTGGCTGCAATCAAAAGCAATAACATCCAGACATTCAAGACTCTCCTGAGCCTAAATTTACTAAACTGCGAAATTGGGAAAGTGGGAATGGAATGTTGCCCAATCAGATTCAAGCTAACATTCTCTAGTATGGAAAATGAAACTGAGAGCTTGGATCTGTTTAATCTGGTTGCTATGGGAAACATCCACACTTCTCCAATCTCGCAGTAAATTTAGGACCAGTTCTCCCTGCCACACAGTTCTTCCCTGCAGCCTCTTGGGCCAGAGTTGTGCATGACAGAAGAGAGAAAAAGATAAGCCTCCAAAAACCTGCTCTACAATGGCAAGCCTGTGTGCTAGCATTATTATTTGATCCATAGTGCACATAGTAATTGAATGGTGAAGTATATATTTTACTTTTGAATTCCAGAAACAAAGATGGACCCTTTCTTCTCTTTGTATCCTTTCTGCATATCCACAGTCCTTTTTATACTACAAAGAACTTTAGAGGAAGGAGTAAACATGGACTGTATGGAGACAATATAGAAGAAGTGGACTGGATGATTGGTAAGGATCCATATTATTTATTCATCCATTTTAATATTATTAGGTAAAATGACATATAAAATATATATAATATAAAATACAATGCTGTGCGGGGGTGAATAATTGAAATCAAACTATGTAAATCAAATTATTAACCCCTAAATGACGCGGCCTATTTGGTCCCTAATGACCAAGGCCTATTTTCCAAATCTGACATGTATCACTTTATGTGGTAATAACTTTTTAATGCTTTTACACATTGTACTTTAAGTTAGTGGTAAATTTTGGTAGATACAGGCTGTATTTTTCCGTGAAAAATGCGCAAATGTCATGAAAAATGCAAAAATTTCGCCATTTTCAAACTGTTACAATTTTTCCTTGTAACACAGATAGACATACCACACAAAATAGTTAATAAATAATAATTTCAATATGTCTACTTTCTGTTGCCATCATTTTTTAAACCACATTTAACTTTTTTAGGGCGGTAGGGGGCTCAAAAATTTAGGGGCCAGTTCACGTTGGATGTGACTGAGGGGCCTGTGTGATAGACCCCATAAATGACCCCATTTAGAAAATTGCACCCCTCAAACTATCCAAAACAGCACTTTGGAAGTTTGTTAACCCTTTAGGAGTTTAACAAAAAATTTTTTGCAAATTTTCCATGTTAATCCATTTTATTCTGGACAGATGTTAACCAGGACAGACGTTACCCATGAAACAAAACTTAAAATGTATTCCCCTGATTCTGCATATTTTAGAAACATATATGGTTGTAAAACACTATTTGAGGACACCGCAGGGGTCAGAATGAAAGAACGGCATTTGACTTTTTTTAGCGCAGATTCAGCTGGAATGGTTTTAGTGCGCCATGTTGCATTGCAGAGCCACCGGTTGTATCAGTAGAATAAAATCCCCCAACAAGTGATACAATATTATAAACTACACCCCTCAAGAAACTCATATACAGGTACAGTGAGCAGTTTGACCCCATTGATATTTTATAGCGTGAACATTTTTCCTGTCAGGGCGGGCAGGGATTAACCTTTAATTTTTTAACATTT
>JABWIB010001167.1:64174-86604 GCA_016617825.1 Platyplectrum ornatum
TTTTTAAATTTTTTACACAGATCCTGCTCTTATTTATTCACAAACAGGCTACTAATAGCCTGTTTGTGAAAAATAAGCACAAGATCTGTGCTTACTTTTAGAAGCCTGACAGATCTGTAAGATCTGTCAGGCTTCTGTNCCTTTAAAAGCCACGAACGGCTAGTCATGAATGACTAGCCAATCGCGGCTTTTGCTGGGGACAGGACCACTAAGTTTGGTCCTCCCCAGCATCCTTACAATGGCAGCTGTCAGCTGACAGCTGCCATTGAGATCCTGTCTCCCCGCGAAACGAGCATGTACGACGCTCGTCTTTACGGACCTTCCGACTGCGCCGTACATGTACGGCGCAGGGTCGGAAGGGGTTAAAAAACTTCTATTTGAATAATAAATATAATAAACCTAAACCTATAATAAACATAAATTGTTTGGGTCACTTAGTATATAGCAAAAGCTGACAAAGGAAACAATATTCAGAATATAGATATAATGGCAGTAACAATATTGTATTTATAAATGAAAAATAATTTGCTTTAGAATAGGGATGCACAGACTGATATTTGCAAAATATATGGCAATTAAGCTGTCGTTTTACCAGGAGCTTTATGAAAAATGAAGCTGAAGATTAGTTTCCAGGAGTGAAGTGAAGGAAGTGAAGTAGTAGTGGTGGCAGGGTCATTGTGAGGGTTGTGGGAAGGCAAGAGTTTAAGAGAGGTATTGTATAAAATCTTATGAATCTGCAAAGTGATGCTTGATGATACATGATTCAATAATTGTGTAGTAAGTAGTCAGAGCCGGTCATAAGGCTGGTGCCACAAAGGACAGGGGACAATTGAACACTATACACCAATTTGCCACTGTGGATGAAATAAATAGATATAGATTATATATATAGAGATATTTAGGTACTAAATAAATGCAGTATTTTTAAAATTAAAACACATACAATAGGTGAAGCCTAGCATGCCACACATTCAGCCAGTGGTCGAAGTGGACCGGGATATGCCTTTATGGTATACCAGCACCTCTTCTCATATTAAGCCTGCTAGTTCAGCTAGCACAAAATCTAAACCTTATCTAAATCTAAACTTTCGTTGGAAAAAATTAGAATAGCAACAAGTACTGAATATGCAGTGCATGCACAGGAGCAACCACAAAAAGCAGGCTTTTATCAGTCAAAACGATTCCCTTTTGGAAGTATTTTTTTTTTGTCAAACTCTTGAGCCCTTAAGACCCAATATTTTACTGTATTGTGAGAAGTGTTTTTTTCCCTTGTGTGCTGTGATTTGACATTCTTATATATTGGTATAGAGTAATATATCAGGAAAGTATTCACAGCGCTAAACTTTTTCCATATTTTGTTATGCTACGTCCTTATTCCAAAATAGAATATATTCATTCTCCCTCAAAATTCTACACAGAATACCTCATAATGGCAATGTGTAAAGGTTTCTTGTAGATTTTTGCTAATTTATTAAATAAATAAAAACTAAGAAGTCACATGTACATAAGTATTCACAGCTTTGG
The DNA here is from genome assembly GCA_016617825.1 of Platyplectrum ornatum. Classification (NCBI taxonomy): domain Eukaryota; kingdom Metazoa; phylum Chordata; class Amphibia; order Anura; family Limnodynastidae; genus Platyplectrum; species Platyplectrum ornatum. The sequence goes on from JABWIB010001167.1 coordinate 65,699, forward strand.
CTTATACACTTTTGGCACCAATTACAGCCTCAAGTCTTTTTGAATTTGATGGCACGAGTTGTTCAATTGATTAAATTCAGGGCTCTGGCTATATGCTTAGGGTCGTTGTGCTGCTGAAAGATGAACGTTGCCCCAGTCTGAGGTCAAGAGCGCTCAGGAGAAGGTTTTCTTCCATGATGTCTCTTTACATTGTTGCATTCATCTTTCCCTCTATCCTGACTAGTCTCCCAGTTCTTAATGGAGAAAAACAACACAATGCTGCCACCACCATGCTTCACATTAGGAATGGTATTGTCCTGGTGCTGAGCGGTGCCTGGCTTCCTCCATCATTAAGCCTTCCATTCACACTAAGTGTTCAATTTTTGTCTCATCAGACCAGAGAATTTTGTTTCTCATGGTCTAAGAGTCCTTCAGGTGCATTTCCGCAAACTACAGACGAGCCCCCATGTGCTATTTACTAAGAAGTGGCTTCCATATAGCCATTCTATCATACGGGCATGAATGGTGGATTGCTGATGAGATGCTTTTGGAACGTTCTGCTCCTGGGCCCAAATTTACAAAACTGCAGGATTGGGAAAGTGGGGATGGTTCCCATAGCAACCAATCAGATTCACGCTGTTACATTTTATATACTGGAAAATGTGAGCTGGAATCTGAATCCCAACATTCCCACTTTTAGTAAATTTAGGCCTTGGTTTTGTTTGCCTCCCTGACTAGGGCCCTACTCTATCAATCGTACAGTTTAGGCGACTGGCCAGCTCTAAGTAGAGTCCTGGAAGTTCTGAACTTTTTCCATTTACAGATATTGGAGACTACTGTGCTCATTGGGACCTCCAAAGCTGCAGAGATATTTTTTGTCTGTACCCTTCCCCAGATTGTTGCTTCAAGACAATTCTGTCTAGGAGGTCTACAGACAATTCCTTTGGCGTCATTCATGGTTTGTGCTGTGACATGAACTGTCAAGTGGGGGTCCTTATATAGACAGGTGTGCGCCTTCCCAAAACATAGAATTGATCCGGGGACCGTGTAAAGATTGCTTACGGCTGGAGCTGATCATAGAACACCGAAAGTGTAAGTCACTACTTACCGTGGATCAGTAGTCTATGTACTTATAATTACATTGCCATGTATTTCCTTTTTTCGAGGGAGAAGCTAACTTCAAAGAGGAGGCTTGAAACTCCAACATCTGCGAACATTGTACACCTTAGAACCTTTTTTTGAACTTGCACTATCTATTGTGATTTAAACAGCTTCATTAGAGGAGTATTGTTGTAGTCATATTGTATATAGTGGGCTTAATTTCGGGCTTAATTACGTTCTAATTTTCCATTTTTGTGAAATTTGTGAAAAACCACAGTTTATGTAGATCCAAATCAAATTGTAAAGCGCGTTATAAAAACCTGAAAATAAATAGTTATACATAATGCCAATATGACCTCTTCTGTGATACATTACAGCATTTACACCTACACTAATCTGTACCTGAATCCGTAAGAACACTGAGACATGGATGATAAAAGCTTACGTAAAAAATTATGATAATAGTAAGATATAGTAAGATATACAATATACAATATACATACAGTTTCTCATAAAAGAAAGACACACAGATTTCCTGGCCTGGGATTAGCAGAATATATGTGGATCACCTGCTTAGTTAAAAGATCCCATGAAGTAAACAAATAGTATATCTGAAGGTAGACATTGCACAATCCCATATGCCACTTGGCCCACACCTCTGGGACAGTGAACTGAGGCTGAGTGACGGGGGTTTATCAACAGTATCTAGAGACCCGACTACATCCAAATTGCTTTATACAGTAAGATTTCTGTAAATGTTTGCAATGAACCTCTTCCATCAGGACACAACCAGTATGAGATTTCACCTAATATGACTGCTGCGTTTTTCATTCACATTAGTTTTGTATTAGTTAAAAAAGTAAATGTGTATATAGCACTTTACAAAAGGAATGTTGGTTTTGGCAGCTGCCATTACAAAAAAACCAGAAAGTAAGTAATGTACAAAAGGCAATGAATTCATTAAGCATATAGGGTCAGATCCAGAATGTGCACCATTTTCCATATCCTGGATTCGTAGACTGACTGCAAAATAAAATGCGTATAGACACTCTACTTTACATAGTTGACGGGGATTTGAAATCTGGTTGCTATGGGCAGTGAAACAACAGAAGCTGGAGACCATATAAAATCAATTGAAATATTTGAAACCATTTGTACCTGGCTTACCTCAAATCATTGTCCCAGCCAGAAATGATACAGAAAAGCTCTGCCAAAACCCTACCCGGACTCGACCCGAACCTTGCCCAGCTCCGCACAAAACACAACCATTTTTGTATGGGGGTAAAAAAAAATAAAATCTAATTATCACCTGTTTTGTCCTTGACAAAACATAAGGCGAACAGGGTAAAAGAGTGGTATGGATGTGTACCAGGGGGGCCACGTTGGTTTATCCATATGGCAGCTCTTATACTTCCTGCTCCTGAAACATCAGACAGAGAATCTTCCAAGATAGCGATGCTGATGAACATCATCATTATATTGCTGGAACCTCGTCAAGAGTTCCAGGAGGCAGGCAGAGATGAGCTGGTAATCAGAAGTTAGAAAACTACTGTATTACAGGTTAATAGATCTGTCAAACATTAAGTGAGCTTTGGAAAAGTGGATAAAAAGAAAGCAGAATACAAAGTGCTATTGATTGAAGCAGTTCAGTTCCCTTCCGGTCATTTCAGTGCCAGGAGAAGGTGTGGGAGGTCATAAGATTCAGTACACAGTGTGCACTGAAGCTTCTGTGGGTAAGTATATTATTATGATGTACCTGGAAACTATCAGACTGTTCTTATCTGGAATTTCTGTTCTATGTGTTTTTACATTTAATATTATAAAAAATACTATATAACGTTTTTCCCTGATAATAACTGTCTTATTTTTTTTGTTCCAAAAAAACACCATAGGGCTTATTTTTGGGGTAGGTCTTATTTTAATTAACATTGACAGAGATTGATAACAGTCCTGCTTTCATACCCATCATGCCCCCAGTCCTGCTTTTATACCCATCATGCTTATGCTTATAAGCCCCATTGGGTATGGCTTATTTTCGGGGTAGGGCTTAAGTTACAAAATTTTTCAAAAATTAGGGTAGGGCTTATTTTTGTTGTCTTATTATCAGGGAAACATGGTATCATTATAATGCAATAAAGTAAATCGAGGATTATAGACCAGATCTAGATACCCGATGAATTGCAGGGGGGTAAATTTTTCCTAAATCAAGTCTACATGTAAGTAATGCTGGTCAGTATCTGTGTGCATAAAGTAAAAGCAAAGAATACATTTATTTTACCTCTAAAATTTAACATGGTTTACTTAAGCTGGCCATACACTATAAGATATATTGTTCCAATCAAAAGATTTTTCAAGAGTGGGTAAAACCATGTTAAAGTGCAGGGGAGGTAAAATGAATGTTAGTGTTTGCATGCAGGGAGAATACTTTATTGTTGCATGTTGCACAAAGATACTGACCAGTGTTACTGTTACACTGTTATTACACTTGTGCTGGAAACATCATCTCTCACCTGTAATACTGATTGCAATTAATTTATTTTACCACCACTGCAATTCAACATGGTTTTACCCACTCTTAAAAAAATCTTTTGATTGGAACAATTTATCTTATAGTGTATGGCCAGCTATAGTTGTAACTTTCCTCTTTTCATTTGAATTAGGATCTGGATCTGTTTCTTTAGGGTTATTAACACAGAATAAAATATGGCATTTGATATATGCATAATATATATTTATATGCATTTATATGCATAAATAATATGTTTAACAAGAGGACAGTGTTTATGGGGACATGGCTGATGTAGCGCTGAGAGTAGTTACTGTATATATGTAAATGCCCTTTTGTGTATTCAAGCACCAACAAATTTTATATAGTCCGTGGCAGTATTTTACTCTTGCAAAATTGTGCTGTACTTAGATCTGTTAAACTTTTATGTACACACATGATCAACAGTAATTAGTGATATTATTTAAACCCCATGTGAGCAGTTTCATTTTATTTTTGCATCTACTGTATACATGATAAACTTTGTAGCATTAGCATTAATATGAATTCTGTTCCAGAAAAACCACACGCCAGGAAACTGCTCCAGAGTTGTGAGTAATGAAAAAAAACAAATCTCTACCTTGGCACAAACATGTTTATTTGCATTTACAACATGAAAACAGAATGATTTGAGAAGTTTTATAGCTAGTCTAAATTTTATAGCTTCTATATTAGAGTTTAAAATGAAAATGTCAGTTTATGTATTGTTGATCTTATGCAAATTAATAGGCTTTAGCTAATTTGAACATGTATATAGGCTTTCTGGACAGAATCTACAAAGAAGTTAGGGCTAATATTTAGCTCTGTTAGTTTTTATTATTATTATATAACTGTACTTTGAAGACTTAAGTTGCCCATTCACCGAAGCGTTTAACGGGACGATAATACATTTATCGGTTGATTGTCCCAATAATGGATGTAGTGTATGGTCAGTGTGGATTTTTGAAAAGGCCAATAATCTACTCAGAACACATTGGTGCATTTATTTTATAAAAATATGTTAAAACTATTGGGCACAATCTTCTAATAATTTACATGCAAACAATAAGTTAACCTTCCGTCTTCTCATTGCCAGAGGGAGAGGTGATTGGCACTGTCTTTGACCCTTTTCCTTGGGAATAATTAATCTGCTGGCAGCGATAATCACCATAGTGGATGACGAGCATTAGAGATTGCTTGCCAAATCTCACACAGTACAAGGTATGGCAAGTACACATTTATTCTGCAGCTTGTGAAAAGTTGTGCATTATCAAATACTGTGTATAAAGGTAGATAATGAAGGTATATACATTGACTGAGGAGAGCAAATAAGCAAAATGAAAGAAATGAAAAAAAAATACTATATTATGATGAAATATCTGTGGTTTCCTTTGCAGGAATCTCATGGCTATTTTACAATGTCTTCTTCTGCTCCTTTGTTTATATACAATAACTGAAGGAAATGCTCAAAAGCCGAATATTTTACTGCTCATGGTGGACGACTTTGGAATTGGGGATTTGGGTTGCTATGGGAATCATACAATAAGGTAACAATATGTTGTCTGACCCTGTACCCTTCCAAGACTTGGAGGCACAAAGGGGTCCAGAGTTGTACAAAGGAATAATTCTGCCTCTTTGGTTATGAACCTTAAGGGAAGCAATGTAATATGTTCAAAGATAATTAAGTTGAGCTAAAGTGTTGCTGCTCTCTTTATGGAAGTTTAAGAATAATCTGCATTTGTGTCTAATAAACGAAATTAGGATGTATTTTATTTAAAATAAATAAACAATAATAAACGTTATTTTGGTATATTCTTTTAACCTAAAATCAGCCCCAAAGTGCATGAGTCCTCTTTAGATGTTTCTACTGTGATTTTCCTTAGGAACATTTTAACTGTCCAGTATACTTGGCCCGATATTGCTTTCCCATTATGGAAATGTCCCAATGCCCATCGTTGACTTGTGAGTCTAGGAAATAGACCTTCAGAGACATGGACATCCCATGGTCTGTAGTGAAAGATTGACCACTATCTCTTTGTAGTTGTCTGCCTTAACAAGTAAAATGCTGGAAAATGCTCTTGAGGGCAATTGAAGTCCCCATCAAGCATCAGTTCCCTTATTTGAGGGCCTAAAACGATTAGTTTTAGACATAGACATAATCGCTTAAAAATTATTTTTCCTTATTATGATTTTTTTTCACATGTTAAATCTTTTCTGGAAACACTTAATCACTTTCATTTTGAATGGGCCAATAGAGAATCATAACATTTAGAAGCAGTGACCAGAGGGAAAATCTGTAAATTCACATAAGAAGAATTTTTACAGTGCAGCGCTTGTCGGGAAAAAGTATATCTTCCCCCAGTCTATCTAAAACGTGGTCTTTTAAAAGAAATTTATTAAAGCAACAGATCACAATGAAATTATAGAAAAAAACTGCAGAAACAATTCCTGGTAAACAGTGATACCGCGATCAAAGGGGATTTTTTAGAACCTCAATGGAATGACTCTCAGTGGGAACTTTAATGGTTTGCTTTACAATTCTATAGAATATAACATAATTGAAATTTCTTTTTTTGAACTCACATCTGGACTTCTTCCCAACTTTGGGGTATTTATTGAGGAACATGGCAAATGATACCACCACTATACATTTTAAGTGTGGAATCCTTTCATATGTCTGTATTGTTAATAATACAATTATTAACTCAAAGTCATTATATAAGACTTACTAAAACAATGTTCTAAATTGAGAACATAATGCAATATTCACTTCTTGTGACTAAAAAGAAGACATATTTTGTTGACAAATTGTTTAGTTCCAACACGCACAATATACAATATAATTGTTTGAATAATGTGGATATCTTCTTTTAAACTGTTTAATTTAACCAAACATCAATGTCTCTTTCATCAGGAGTTTAATTGTCATATCAGTGTAACTCTGATAAATGTTGGAACGGAATTAATATGCTGTATTCATATTAATGAAATGAATATTGTCTTTTCAGGACTCCCAACATGGACAGATTAGCAAATGAAGGTGTAAAACTTACACAACATATTGCTGCATCTTCATTATGTACTCCAAGTAGAGCTGCTTTTATGACTGGTCGATATCCCATTAGAATAGGTAAGATGATATTAGACATTGTGGGGCTGATTCAGTGTCGACCATATTCCTATTGTCATGGTGTGTATTGCAGTTTTTTGCAGTTTGATTTATAGATATATGCAATCAGGCTGTATGACACCTTAGTATCATTGGGGCACATATATTTCAGTCTGCTCCTTATCTTGATGATGGATATACTAATGATCTCTTAAGGAAATCTGGTCACACTTTCTGCAATATCTAAACAACAATTGGGTTGCAAATACAAAGCACTGTGCATGTTTTTACTGCTACTGGTGGCTAAATTACTCACTATGCATTGTGTATGTTTAAAGTTCCCACACCAGTAGGTGTGGAGGTATAGTATAAAAAAATAGATTATTGATTAATATATCATAATAGCTTAATCCTTCATTTATTTACATATATGTTTTGAGTTTTACCTTTTGGTGCTGCTCAGTTTCCAAACTAGAGTGTTAGAAAAAGGTAGAACAAGAAGAAATGAACAAGGGAACACACTCTATAGATTCCTTAACCTCTTGTTGTATATTCTTTATTAGTTTATAAATGTAAAATACTCAAAGTCTGTCCCATTTATAGAAACCACCCCCTTTGGTTAATGGCCAGTTATCCAGTGCCAACAAACTACCTAACTATATTTCGTACCTTGGCATTCATGAGACAAGCAGACAAGTGAACACAAAGCCTGTTTAATTCTTTGGATAACTCAGACCTAAGATCGATAGATAGATAGAGCCTTTTCTATTAAATGTTTTGGCAAAAAACAGTTCCTCCAGTATCTTATCATTCTTGTTGATGAAACAAACCTAGTCGACAACAATGCTTCATTGCCTTGACCTTTGAGTTGTCAAACACAAATTCTGTATTCTTCAGTATGTTGACTAATGTTTCCTCAATTTGAGCAGCCATCTCATCAATTCTTCTTGAGACAGTATCATTACCCAATAGCATTGATTGAGTAATTCCACTTGACCTAGGTAGCGTAGTACTGGTAATCTCCTTACATGCAGTAATATAATAACCCGTTCAGATTGCAGCCGGGGTTTTCATGAAATCGCTGGGCTTCATAATAGCCCCGGCTTTTTACCTGCAGTCTGAACAGTAACCCCGGCTCTTTTCATCTGGGTTTAGCCCGGCTAAAAAGAATGGGTAGCCGGAGAAAGCCGGTTTATGAGCTGCCTATGCACAGTGTTGACCTGGGAAAGCAGCAAATTGCCGGGGTTTGAAAACACCAGAGATCTGCGGGCTGCCAATGTGAATGGGGTATAAGTGTAATATAAGTGTGTGGTTTTCCACATTTAGCAAATAATAAGGACACTCTATAAGAACAAAGCAGTCCCTTGTCTGCATTGAGTGAAGATTTCTTAAGCATACTACAGACTTTCTGTTATTGCTCAAATTTGAACTTGAAAGAGAGATCTTGAAAAAATGAAAGAGGCTGATCATCTTTGTCTGAATGCATTTTTACCATGTACTGATTCTGATGAGAAGGCTTCATTTGAATATGTCCTTTCGCAAATAAGGGGACCTGACTGCTGGCAAGTGATGTGATAAATCCATATTTAAAGTATTCAATTCAATGCTGTCAGCATTCTTACTGCCGACTGTGACATACTGACTGATTCTTATTCTTCACTGCAGTCACATCAGGGAACTTGGGCCAGACACTATTCGCAAATGAAACTTAAACATGCAAAACTCAGTGGCACACTGATTTTAAAGGAGGAGATTTCCTGTGTATATATATGTATTTATATTAAATAATGGCTTTCCCAGCTCTGTACCTGTTTCAAATCTCCATGAGAGGAGCTATGCGGTGACGCTTCTGCTCCCCTTACAGGCATCCAGCAGTCTCACAGCCAGCTTCTTCTTGTCAGTGGTGTAAGAAGGAAGAAAACCTGCCTAAACTAAGCTAATCTGCTATAGCCTAAGCCAAAGTAATAAAATATTACAGTTCTGACAACACTAGATGGGAAAGAGGTAGAAGCCAGAGGATGTATCAGACAAAATATAGAACTGCACTACGGTTGCAGAATATAAAATGGACACCCAGAAGCATGTCAGAGTCAAACAAAAGAATTAAATATATATTTCAATGTGACAGATGTGTTATTTTTGGTGTTTTCCATTTCTATTTAGGCATGAGTGGTCATAATCGCAACAGGGTTTTATCATGGGTTGCCGTCTCAGGAGGACTTCCTACAAATGAAACAACATTTGCAGCAATATTGAGGAAACAAGGCTATACTACAGGATATATTGGTGAGAACTCATTAAAGGAAAATATTTTGTTAAATGTAATAAATAGCTCTCCATTTAACTATTACACTAAATTATTTACTTTATTATATAGCTAAACAATGAAGTACATATAAAATTGGATGCCTTTTTGCACTAGGAATGCACTAGGAATGTTGTCCATAGCAACCAATCTTATTTGAACTCTCATTGTCCAGTATGTAAATTGAAACTTAGAGAATGAATCTAATTGGTTGCTATGGGCTTCCTCCCAACTTTTCCAATCCCGCATTTTAGTAAATTTAGGCCACAGTGTCTATATTAAGACAGCCCTACATTTCAAAGTATGCAGTGACCATATTGGAGTGGTCAGGCTCCCATAGTAGACTAGTATCAGTAACAAGAAAAGGCCAGCCGCACGTCCATTCAAATACAGTGAGTATTATATATAGGGCAAGGACAAAGGACAAAAAAACAAATGTGTAAATACAAGGAACAGTCTGGCGCTCCAATCCAAACCAAACAATTGCAGATTAGCGTGTACAGTAGTAGACGTTTTGAGTTTTTGAGGCATAACTCACTGTACAGCTGGTTTACAGTGTTATGGAGTACTACCAACCATGACACACATCTATCAAGACACATTCTCTTGTGACTTCATATGTATAAAAATAAAGCAAACACAATAGCGTGTTCCTTTTCACATATAACAATATGCCCAATTATTCAATCATTTGTAGTAATTTCTTAAATCCCAACAAAGTTCATATATAAATATTGCCTCCTCTTTATTCTCTGCCAATGACCACATAGAAGAGAAAGTAAACCAACAATAGTGCAATATTTTTAGATTGCAATCCCCATTCTCCGTGATTGCTTAATCACAATGATGTTTCTTGATTACTTTGCAAGTCATTTGTAAACTTCTACCTGGTCTGCACCTTTCTTCAGCCTACACATTCCTCAATCAAAGGAGAAGGGGAAATGTGTAATACCAAAAGACAAATTTTCCTCTCCTCCAGCTTCCCACTGTACTCACAAGACACATCTTGTTTCTTTTGTATATACTGTAGTGGTCTCTTTTCACAGGTACCAGCCTTGTTTCAGTCCGATACTGCAAATTCAAAAGAATAGACTGCCCGCTTATTTTGGAACATGCTCACAAAAGACTTTTTTTAGGTGCACCTCAAAATCATCTCCTACAATCGTTCCAGGAGCTGAAAATCTCTTCAAAATAATGGTTTCTTATTCCCTGTGTCTCCAGCCCCAGAACTGGCAACCCCCCTAAATCTGGCCATCCACTATAAGATAAATCGTTCCAATCAAAACATTTTTCAAGAGTGGGTAAAACCATGTTGAATTGCAGGGGAGGTAAAATGAATGTCAGTGTTTGCATGCAGGGAGAATACTTTATTTTTGCATGTTGCACACAGATACTGACCAATGTTACTGTTACACTGTTATTACACTTGTGCTGGAAACATCATCTCTCATCTTTAATACTGATTACAAGTAATGAAATTTGCCTCCCCTGCAATTCAACATGGTTTTGCCCACACTTGAAAAATCTTTTGATTGGAACAATTTATCTTAATAAATATACCATGTTAAGGTGGTATACGACTCAATATAATATCAGAAAAGGGGCTCTTTCTTATTACAGGGTTAAGGAAGGTGCCAATGATTCTGCAGTGACAAGAGAAAAAAACATGTTACACACCACTGCCAATACTTTTCTGCTCTCATAGGGTCAGATTCAGATTTACACTCTCATAACTTACACAAAACCATATTGAATTGCAGGGGAGGTAAAATGAATGTTAGTGTTTTCATGCAGGGAGAATACTTTATTTTTGCATGTTGCACACAGATACTGACCAGAGTTACTGTTACACTGTTATTAGACTTGTGCTGGAAACATCATCTCTCACATGTAATACTGATTGCAATTACTGTAATTCAATTTACCTCCCCTGCAATGCAACATGGTTTTGCCGATGACACTGTAAGTCATGAGAGTGTAAATCTGAATCTGCCCCATAGTCTTTATTAAGGTAAGACTTGCTTAACCACGTAAAATTAAAGTGCCCTTTTTCTGATCTTACGTATTGAGTTGTATACCACCTTAGGGGGGTTGCCAGTTCTGGGGGCTAGAAAGACAGGGAATAAGAAACCAGTTTTTTGAAGATCTTTTATTTTTGGAATTTAAAATTATTTGAATAAAGTTTAAGTAATTGGAGTGCATTGTTTTGCATAACAATTACAAAGGAGACCCACAGTCAGTGGTGATTGGGTGGGAAGGAGGACCAGAGTACAGTGCCTGGGAGCTCTGCAAGCACACCAATGGGGAGCACAATAACTTGGAGACGGGAGGTCCAATGGTAGAATCCCGGTGACACCCCTGGAACGATTGAGGGAGGAGATCATTTTGATCAGCGCCTATAAAAAAAAGAAAAGCCTTTTGTGAGTATGTTCCAAAATAAGGGGGCAGTCCAGCAAGTAGTACGGTACCACACAAGGAGATCTGGGACTGGGCTTTGGGACTGGAACGAGGCTGGCACCTGTCAATAGAAACCACTAAAAGCAAAAGAAACAATAGACATGTGGGATGCAAGAGGGGAGGAACATTTGTCTTATGGTATTGCATGTTTCCCTTTCTCTCCTTTTTATTGAGGAATGCGTGAGCAGAGTAACCATCACGGAGAATGAGGATTGAAATCGAAACATATTACACTATTGTTGGTTTACTTTCTCTGTGGTGATTGGCGGAAAATAAGGAGGAATAAGGAGGGGGAGTAAAGAAGGGGTGTATGCCCAAAAGAGCTGTGGACATTATTTATATATAAACTTTGTGGGATTTATAAAATCACTGCAAGTGATTGGAGAAATGGGCATATTGTGAAATGGAAGCACTATTGTGTGTGAGCTTTATTTTTATACATATTCAGTTTCAGAGAGGGAGTTATCTCCTGACCTGTAGGGACAATGGAGTGAGAAGTCCCAAGAAGTAGACACTTGACTTATCCCACGAGAGAAGTGCAGGTGTGCCTCTATCACTGTATATTCGCATTGTCTTGGGACAACTCTTGAATATTGTACAAGCCTGGATTACTGAAGAGCATTGGTTGAATATTATATATTTCTTACCATGTTTTTGTATAGCGCAATCAGATTACGCAGTGCTTACGCAGTGCAACCAATTAGATTCAAGCTCTCAGTTTTATTTTACATCCTGGAGAATGCGAGCTTGAATCCTTAATTCAGAAGATGAAAAAAGGTGAGTATGTGTGTGACGTACTGAGATAAAATTAATAATCACAATGTCCTAACTCTGCAATGACCACATAAAAGTCCAAATAATTCCAACAATTCACATAAATCCATTGCAGCACTTTAAATATTGTCTTCCGGTCCTTATGTCTGGAGATTTCCCTCAAAAGAAATCTATGCAGAATCAATAAACTGTATAAAGATTTAATGAACATACTTAAAAGCACAAACTTCCAGAAAAACATATAATATAACAATATAAAAACAATAATCTGATGGACCACAGGTTAGACAGGCATGCACCAGATGAAGGCCTAAATTCACTAATACCCCGTTCACACAGAGCTCTATTACCTTGGCAGTTCAGTCAATTGCCCGGGTAGTGTGCCAGGGTAGTACGCTCTGTGTGAACAGAGCTAAAATTACTACCCAGGGAGCTCTGCCTGGCTCTACTACCTGGGCCAAAAGCAGGGTTTTACCCTGCTTGGTCCCGGGTAGTGTCCTGTGTGAACAGACCCTGCCTGGGTAATGTTACGAGGGCAGGGTCAGGAGGTTTTATGTTATTATTTTTTTACTTGCCTTTATGTTTTCAATTTATTTGGTGTGAAAATATATTTTTTTTTATTTAATTACAGGTATTTCATATTTATTTGTGTTACATTACTTTTTAAAGCCAACGACGGCTGTATGCTGAGGGTGAAACTCAAGTTTCACCTAATTACCCTTGTTCTGTATGAACGGTGTTGACCAGGTTAATTTGTGAATTACAAGTGTAATTCAGCAGTTTGAACAGGGATAGTGACCAGGGTAATTCAGAGCCTCAGCAAACTACATTGGTAGTAAAAGACTGAATTACCAGGGTAGTCGGTGTGAACGGGGTATTAGTGGGGAGTTTGCATGGGAATTGAAAAGTGGGGATGTTGCCCATAGCAACCAATTAGATTCAAGCTCACATTCTTCAGTATGTAAAATGAAACTGAGAGCTTGAATCTGATTGGTTGCTATGGGCAACATCACCTCTTTTTAATTCCCTGCAGGGTCCCCGCTTACTGAATTTAGGCCAGAGTGTGCACAATTGCATAATAACTAGTCTTACTGTGAAATTGCCCTTAATAATGTGAAAGTAAGCTTGTGAAAAAATTAAGAGACTTTTGTATATTTATGTATGGAAATATATTTAGATTAATTATATTTTCTTGTTTACAGGAAAATGGCACCTTGGGGTAAACTGCAAGTCAAGGAATGACTTTTGCCATCATCCATTAAACCATGGGTTTGATTATTTTTATGGTCTACCTTTTTCATTTTTTAATGCATGTGAAGACTCTATGCCTGGTGAGGTTCATACAGACTTTCAGCAGATATTATGGTTTTATGGGCAGGTGTTTGTTATCACCATGCTTACACTTGTTGCTGCAAAGTTATGGAACTTTATCAACATCCCCTGGAAAATTATATTTGTTTTTAGCCTTTTTGGCACAGTTTTCTTTCTGTATTGGGCTNTNGCATATGGACTCATAAAATACTGGAATTGCATATTGATGAAGAACTTTGAGATATTAGAACAGCCAATGGATCTGGATACAAAAGCGGGACAATTTGTTAAAGAGGCCAAGGAATTCATTAAAGGGTAAAACATAAATGTACATTGTAACCTTTGTGATGCATTTTCAGGAGTTAATATTTAAATCTCGGTTGAAGATTTTTCTATTCTCTGTGAAATGTGAAATCATACTTGTACAGCTTGAAACAGAGAAGATAGGGATCATATTACATCAGCTTTTTAAATATATCAATGGATGTAACCAAATGGAGGAGGGTGGCATTTTTTTATCTTAATATTTTTCCAAAAACGGTTTATTGGGGTTTTTACATAGAAAAATACAGGCATGTCAACAAGGCTCATAGGTAGTACTAGAAGGGTGGCATTTTAAATTGGAAAAGTTGTATTAGAGCACAATGGCATGCTATAATCTGATCTGTTATGATCAGAGTTAATGTGTAGAAGAATTTCTTCACTGAAAGGGTAGTTGACAAGTTCCTATAAGAGGTAGAGGTAGAGGCTAAGGGAATACTAAATATCACTCCAAATAGGGAATCAACTAAGATCCGCAGGTCTGGTTCAGATGTGAACCAACTTGAGGGAATATGACAAGCTCAGACAACTCTGTGGCACAGAACCCTGACTTTACAGTAGAGTTGTAGAGAGCTAAAGCACGTTTAGGAAGTTGGGTGGGAACCAATTAGTGTAGTCCTTATGTGTCACTGTCCCACAGGATGAAAATGCTCCTGGATGGACTGTATAGATTCAGAATCAATAAATCGACACACAGCCTTGAGACTATGGCCTAAATTTACTAAGCAGGCAGATTGAAAAGTTGGGATGTTGCCCATAGCAATCAATGAGATTCGAGCTTGCATTTTTCAGTATGTTATGTAAATGGCGTGAAGGCACTCCAAGCAATGTGTGAAAAAGTGGGGTGTTTGGGTAAAGTGGTAATAGCTCTCAGTTCCTTTGACATGATTCATTGTTTGTTAAAGTCTGTTGATTGTGGTATAGTATTTTGGTTCTGGTTCAGTTCCCAGTTGATAATACTTTAGTGAACTTGTTGTGGACTTGCAGTCAGTCAGAATGTGTAAGAGAAGTGAAGGGGGGAGAGAGAGGGCAACAAAAGACAAAAATAGTGTAGAACTGGTCCTCACACTACAGATCTCCTGCTCATTTGTGTATCTCCAACTCTCTCTCTTACTGCTGTTTGGTCTTTGGGTTGAGGTGTTCTGTGGAATCCCCAGAAGGTCACTGGGTTACCTGTAAGCCTTGGAAGAAGTCTCCCTCTGGACTCGCAGGGCTGGAGTTCCTCTGGAGTCAGCTGGCTTTGTTTCCTGGTGGTCCTCAAAACTGGATGCCATGTTGGTTCAGTTTCTTGTGGGGGTGTGGTCCCTGTTATGCAGGGTTAGTGTGCCCTTAAGGGCTAACAGACTGCAATGTTGTGTGCAAACTTTACACTTTGGTGAAAGATTTTTTATTAAAATATAATAAGGTGCAGGTGACATCATCAGGGGTTACTGATCGTGATGTGCGGTATGGTATTTATGTGTTCTCTGCTTAGAATGAATTCTCCCTGTGATTGGTGGGGGAAAGTCATTTGATAGAAGGATGACGTGGCCAATGTCCCTCCGACTGATGTCCCAAGTCCCTCCGACTGATGGTTAGTTACTTGGGTGTGGGTTATACAGGAGGTTGAGGCGGGTGCTGTGTCATAGTTTGACAGCTCCCTTATGACGATACCATTCCGTGTAGACAATGTGTGTGGTGTTCTGTTCCGTTTTCATCCATGTGTGAAGGGGTCTTGGGCTGGTGTTTGCCAGAGGGCATTGCTATGGGGGGTGGATGAGGAAAATGAAGAGGGTGCTTGTGGCATGTGTGCATAACTTTCAGCTCCTGCAAATTCTTATGGGGTAATAGAAGTATATGGGTCATGTTGCAGCCCTCTGCCCAAAGGGGGGGAGAGAGGAACATGTGTGAGCAGGGGTAGGGGCCAGGTGGGCTGGAAAGCATGTTGTTGCGGATGGATGCTTGTTGGCTATTGAGTTTGGGTAGAGGGATCATACTCTATGTGGGGTTGTTTGTGGTTTATAAGTTGTTGTTGCTTGATCATGTGATGTGATTGTAGATGTCCACATCAATATTTAAACTTCTGCGTTGCAATGTTTCCAGTTGGTATATCCACTTGAGTTCCTTTTTGTTGATCCTGTTTATTATGTCATCCCCACACAAGACTTATTCTAGTTGCTCATTGCCTTGGAATCTAAGACCGGATAGGTCTTGATTATGGTGGTTTTTTTAAAGTGATTGGGCAGGCTGTGGGTTTCCATGTCTTTCCGCATGTTCTTCATATGTTCTGCATTCCGGATTCTAAGGGGTCCTATAATCCTGCCTATATATTGAAACATCCCCACTTTTCATTCTGCCTGCTTAGTAACTTTAGGCCCATATCTTGGAATTAATGTCATCCAGGGGTACATTTACTAAGCGGCAATATTGCAGTGAGATTGAAAAGTGGGGATGATGGCCATGGCAACCAATCATATTCAAGTTCACGTTCTCCAGTGTGCAAAATGAAACTGAGAGCTTGAATCTGATTGGTCACTATGGGTAACATCCCCACTTTCCAATCTCACTGCAATCTCACTGCTTAATAAATATACCCCCAAGACACAGAAGTGATGTTGTGTTGACATAATTTTGGCGTTCAAAGTTTCAATGTCATGTGGCTACAGCAATGACATCCAGGCATTACTTTTTTTCCCCAGCCTTCCTTTTACAGAACAGAAAGAACTGCCTTGGGACTCTCCATGACTCCTGTCATGCAACAAATCTCCCTTTCCCTGCAGTATTTAGGGCTAGAGTTGTGCATTACTGAAGAGAGAGAAAAAACATTGCTCTACCAATTGCTATTTAAGAAAATGACTGAGAAGAAACATGTACACACTACAGGATAAGGGGACATGCTATTAGGTACATTTTACTGACCGTGCATAAAGGAGATACCATAGAATAAATACTGGTAATATCTTTTTAGTATGCAGTTCCCAGGGCTCCATTAAAGAAAAGTATTCAGTCTAGAAATTGGTAGGCCTGCTCTGCAATGACAAGCCTGTGTGCTAGCATTATTATTTGATCCATAGTACACAAATTATTGGGATGGTAAAACATATATTTTACTTTTGAATTCCAGAAACAAAGACGGACCCTTTCTTCTCTTTGTATCCTTTCTACATGTCCACAGTCCTTTTTATACTACTAAGAACTTTAGAGGAAGGAGTAAACATGGACTGTATGGAGACAACATAGAAGAAGTGGACTGGATGATTGGTATATCTTTATCCATTATAATGAATGGGATCCAGAATCACACCCGCTGCTAGACTTTCGCACACAGAGTATAGAAGGGGAGCAAATTAAAGCAATGCTGTTCTAGGGATAATAGCACATTTGTGCAAATAGCATTATGTTTACTAAATTAGTGAATTTGAAAAATAATGTGCAGCTCAAGAGCAATAAAAAACACAAAATAGATTTTTCTTATAATATAATGCTTTAGGAAGTATCTGAAGTATAGATGTCATATTCGCAGTCTATCTTCCAACAAAGCAGGGTACACTTTTTGGCAGGTCACTGCCATTCATTGTATTAAAATTTAGATAAAAAACTATTTCCAGTTTTACAACAATTTTTACTTTTTAGCATTATTTTTTGTAATTACAGGGGAGATACTGGATGAAATTGATCAGGAAGGATTAATTAATAACACACTAACCTATTTTACTTCTGATCATGGTGCATATTTAGAAGGCTTTGTGCCACCTTTAAACTATTCAGGCAGCAATGGAATTTATAGAGGTAAGTACATTCATTAATCTTTCTATTCAGACCATTATTATGCACATTTGAGATCTTTTTGAAAGACATTACATTTACCACATATGGGAGCTGATCCAGATTTTTAGCGCAGAGAAAGAACGGGTGCAGCGCAGAATCGCTGTGCAACAAATCCAGAGTTGCATTTTCGCCCAAAAGTCGTTACTCTGAATCACGTGTAAAACAAGTGTACTTCTTGATTAATTGCTCGCATTCTGGGACATGAAGTTTCCCACAATCTGTGTTTTTGGCTTAATTGATTTTTGGGTGTGTGCAGCACAAAACCAAAGCAGAAAAGCATTTCTGTGCGCTAGCGGACAAAGAAAATTGACCATATCTTTGAAGACCCATTTTTCGGTCTTCAAAGACACGGAAGTGCATAAGGAGTCGATGATCTTAGCCTATATGGTGGCCAAATTTTCAATACATGCATGTGCGCAGTGCACAAAGATGCTAAATCACAAGCAAAAATATGCAAATTCTGCACAGATGCGCTACTCTGGATCAGTCCCATATATCTTTGTTATCTGTATCTGATGGCTTTCTTAATTGTTGTCTTCTGACACACAGACCACATATGTTAAGGAAAATAGAATGAATACAAAATGTATCCATATAATTAGGAGTGTTCTTTACTATTTATTAACTGGTATTTTGTACAAACAGACTTTTATTTATGAAATATCATCAGGGCCATTATATAGAGTTGAAGTAAAATTATTAAAAGTTATTGTACTTTGGACCACTTACAAGCATCCCATTCTAATACAATTCTAAAAAAAACACTCAAGCAATGGTGATGTATAGGTCTGCAGTGGGAATGTCCCAATATCCACCCACCAAAGTAACTTTACTGTTTGTTGTTCCTTTCTTGTACAAATGGACTTCTGATAGTCTGGAACTATTATAACTATACACACTCATGCAGAAGTCATTATTAAATGAATGACCAATCTGATCAGATGTGGTAAATAAAATAAAAATAGAATGCAATATGCATAAATGATATCAAATGAAAATACAAATAAACTACAAATCTAAGCTAAAAACCTGTAAAAAAAACCCCCCAAAACACAGTAAATGAAATTGTAAATGAAGCTAAGAAAAGGGTAGAGAGAAAGACACACAGAGTATACCACTAAACCAGCGACTTGGCGTGTCAGGCAAGGAATGAGTATGTGACAAGTAGCACATTGGTCGTTTGGGCGCTACAAACACTTTGACAATCACTATACAAAAGTCTGGATCTGCAGAGAGAGAAAGCACACTTATAATTTGTATTATATAACATGTCATGCTATCTTAGGTTTGTAACCTTGCTATCCTGTAGGCAGCCAGGTTACTAACCCAGGTCTTTAGAACGGTCCAAATGTGTTCTGATCAGGTAACATGGATGTGTATATGCACACGATACAAACTAGGCTGAAATCTGATCTCTTGGAAAATAAGGCAGCATTGTAATTTACAATATTGTCCTTTATCTCTAAATGTTTTATTTATATTACATTTACAACATGTTTTTCCTATGCGTATATACTACAGTCATCAAATGTGTTATAATAAATTAGTTATAATTAAGTTTGTTCCTTTATTTTCTTACTGACTTTATGTGAATTTAGATTTTCAATTCTTCCCACTGTAGGTGGTAAAGGCATGGGAGGACTAGAAGGTGGAATACGAGTGCCTGGAATACTGCGTTGGCCAGGTGTTCTTCCTGCTAATACAGTCATTGATAAGCCAACAAGTCTCATGGATATATTCACTACAGTTTCTAAGTTAGGAGGAGGTATAATTCCAACAGATAGGTGAGCTTTATTTAATGGGTAACATGGCATCCCCACCTCCTTGACACATTCATCTGACACAAAGCCACTTTATCAGTTAAACATAAGTCAGGGTTGATGATTGCTCAAGGAATGCTGGGAGACAAGGCAAACTGCCCGGTTTTCCATAAACTAGCAGTTAAATATATATACTGGTAGTTTCCTTCGCTTCCTTGTGATAGATCAGTGCATGGACTTGATGGTATTTTAGATCAAGTTCCATCCATATGCAAATTATAAATTGGCAACCCTGACATAAGTTCAGATTGCAGCGATGGAGGTATATTTTCCTTCAATTTGTACATTTTCACATTTCCTCTTATTTTTAAAGTCTGCAGACAGTTTTATAGTTTTGCAAAATCTATGCAGTGAATGCAATACTGGGTAATAGGCAGCTGTCACCTTTTTCTTATTATTATTATTATTACTATTATGATCATTATTATTTTTATTATTATTATTATTATTAACACTTATTTATTAGGTGCTACAGAACAATCAAGAATACAAACAGACAGAATGGAGCGTTCAGATTACCAGCCTTGAAAAAGCTGGGTTAAGAGCCAGGGTGTAGAGCCGGGGAAATAGGAGGGGCTTTGAAAAAAGGACCATTCAGATTAGCAGAAAAAGACATTTTGTGTAAAAAAAAAAAAAAAAATAGTGTCTGCACTATTCACATTGAACCCTGCTTTTTGCTACCAGTACACATCATTACTCAGAAAATGTGCTTTAATTGGCTGTGATTGTTTATTTACATGGGGAGGAGGGAGAGACAAGCAGTTTTGTGCTGGAAACAGCTGACTGTGTGAGCCAATCAGCACTGCACAAACACAATGGGAGAGGAAAAACAGCTATGTTCTGTTCACACTGACTGAAAAAGCCGGATAGGAGAGCAAAACCCCTTCTAAAAAGCAGGCTCTGACACCAGCTTTCAGTAGCCGGCTTTTTGTAAATAGAGCGTTCACACTGAGTTCAGAAGCCAGCTTTTTTTTATTAGAAAAAGACAGCTAATTTAAGGTAATGTGTACGGGGTATTAGTCATCATATATTATTTCAGCCTGGTAATACATCATTGTGGCAAACGCAGGGGGGGTTCCAGTAGCCTAGAAACCCCCCTCAATTAAGCTGTATTACAAGTGGGTTACTTTAAGAACCTGTAACTGGTAAATTAGAGGCCTGAGATTCTATAATGTATGTCTGGTATATTAGGATGGTGCACTATATAAAACACCTATTATGCACAAAAAACCCTGCATTTGCCACGGTATCATCTTGAAATAATGGTGTAACTAACTGATTTTAATTGTTTTTAGAATAATTGATGGCAAAGATCTAATGCCTCTTGTTCAAGGACTTGTACCTAACTCAGAGCATGAATTTATGTTTCATTATTGTGAAGACACCCTACATTCAGTG